>AZIM01000592.1:439427-461632 GCA_000516915.1 Ophiophagus hannah
ANNCCCCCCCCCCCCAGTCTGGGTTAAACAAGAACAATGTGTCCGTTCGGCTGGGAAACCGCACTAGCAGCTGAGAGGAAATTGTTTGGCTAGGCACCAGCAGCTGAGAGGAAGTCATCCTCCGGCGCCGCTGACCAAATGTTCTGCCTTTGGAAATAAATCCATAGAAATATGTACATATTATATTGGAATTTGCCATATGTGAAACATACTTTTTTCTAAGATTTCTCAGTTTCAAAAATGAATTGCTGCCAAGTCGAGAGACAAGAATAGACAGGTTATTGTTTGAGAAACATATCCAAGGGACCTAAGTAATCAACTGACTCTTTAGATCCTCACCATAGAAATTTATGAAATTTTCATTGATTTTTTTTTAAATCTATAAAAATGTACAGAACAATATCAGATTGCTAAGAGATATTCTAAATGAATAGTTTTGTTTAAGGTAATTGTAATTGTTCTGTAAGACACAGATCATTTATTTTCATAGCCATGTAAGAATGACTGCAAATGCATATGAATCATTCTGCTATTTGCAGTCCTTTTTCATTATTGTTGTCAAATGTGGAGTATTATTTCATTAACACTGAGTGCCCTGCCACTTGTATCCCACTTCTTTTGCTTGATTAATTTTATTTGCTGTGCTTATTAACTTAAAAAAAAGCCAATAGGAATTTCCATCTGTAGAAGAAAAAATGTTATTTTGAGTTTATGACCTCCACATTTCAGAAATTAAATGATATGGAATATAATTTCTTTTTGCAAATAAATATTGCAAGAAAACTAATAATAAAATAACAATATTTGCATATTTTAACTTGAAAAAATATTTTTAACCTTCATATGTGACAGAGAGAACATAACACTTGAACCATATTAATAGATGGGATAAAATATATTTTATTAGTCGTATGTGTCCATTTAGTATGTGTTTGTTTATTTAGCAAATTTATAGGCCTATTGGTTGTATTGTTGGATGTTTGAGTATTTATAAAATCTGGTAAATTTATCCATTTAGTATAGTATTCTTTAATAATACAATTATAGCTATAATTATAAATAAGTCATCATGTAAGAATGAATTATTTTGATTATCACAAAGATTTAAAAAATGAAATACATTAAAAGCACATACTGTTTAAACATCCATAATAGGAAATAAATAATAAACTATAAGAGCTCAAAATCAATATGGTAGGTAATATGAAGAGGCAGATTTAACTGTACTCTTAATAATGGTATGGTCAACCTTAGTGTGCATGATTTAAAAGGAGAAAGGATGTATGGTGTTCAGTTTAAATATAAATTAAACAAAATATAATAGATGAATTCTTAGTGAAAGGTAAACAAGGATTAAATTTTAATTTTTTTCCCAAATACTACTGTTTGCCATGATTTATACAATGTTGTATAATTATAATACCCTACTATGGTATAATAGCAGTACACAATTTTGAGAATTTTAACTAAAACAAAAGTAATTCCCTTCTATGAAGCATTTATTTTTGATATCTTGTCCAAATTTATAAACATTTTCTTTCTCCAAAGCTGGAAATCATAGTAGGCAATTTCTTTAATTTCCACTGAAAGTTTTGTCTGCAATGAAGCTGCTAAAAGAATATATAATGGAAGCAATGAATTGATGTTGCAGGACTGTGTAGTAAGTGACTTTTACCACTGAACATAAACAGAGCAGTTATTCTAAATCATAGCATCAGTTTCACTCAGATAACCACTAAAATCACTACACTGTGGTCTGCTGGAAATGCCATCATCCTTCATCTGCCACATTAAGCCTGCAGAGAGCAAGCAGCAGTTGAGTCTATATTGTGGTGGAAAGGAATGAGCCCTGAACCAAGTGAAAAGATGTTCTGGAAGAGCAGTAACCTTTTCTATGATGTGTGCTTTTTCCATTACATTTTTGACAGAAAATGATGCCAAATGATTTAATGGTGACATTTTGTTTGCTGACTTTCCTTATTTCTTATTTAAAAAAAAATAAACATAACTTGGCCTAGAGAAGGAATGAGTGGCCAGGCATTTTGAATCTGCCTACAGAATTTCTAATTTGTATAATTGAATTGTTATACTGCAGCCTTTTAGGGTTTTTTAAAATTCTCTTATCATATTTTAAAAGGCATTATCTTTTTCATGTTATGGAATCAATCATTTTAGTAAATTGAATTAAACACCCATCTTTTTGTACATAAACAACCTACAGTATAATTTGATAAATTGATAAATAAGCAATTTTTTAAAAAAATTAACAGAGACACTTTATATGCCAGACTTGTACCATCTAGTCTGGCTCTCATGGTAAGATGCTGGCTTGCGCACTGTTGCGGTTGGCAGCTCGGCAGTTGGATTCCCGTGAGCGAATAAACCATGCAGAGTCTCCCCCTACCGGCATTCAGGTGTCCCGCGGGTAAAGATAACACCGCCTGACAAAAAATCCTTTCACAGAGGCAGCCAGCCACCTTGATGACCCTGGCTAATATGTGCCATATGCTACATAAATAAATAAACCATCTAGTTGTAGAGTATATTATAGCTTTCATTTTCTGATGTACAGTACATTACTCTATAATAATGATATAAATTCAGTTTGTGATACAAATTACTCTAGCATGGCTAATTATGCAATACACATATTATCCTAATCATTAACTCTCTGCAGAAAAGTATCTGTAATTATTTATGCATGAGAAAGTGAACAAAAATATATGTTTTATAAAGTATACAATATGTATGCATGTTTTCAAAATCTTGCAAAAAAATAGAAAAGAAAGAAAGTAAAGGCATAAACTTATTAAAGGATAGAAGAATACATCTTTTTATAACTGTGTAAGTATCATCTCATATGGGATTTTCTTTGAGAACTAATAGCACATTCCCATTTTAGTTTGCACAATAGGGGCTTTATTTGAGACATTCTGGGTGTTTGTTGATTCAATATTCACTTTTATCCTGCTAAAAAATGTCAGGGAAAAGTTGGGAAGAGTATTATTGTATCTTATTTTATTCATGACCTTACATATTATTTCTCATACTTTGGGGTTCTGAATGTCTCTAATGAGCACCAATCTGTAATTCTGCAAACTTCCTGTTTTTTTATTATTTAGAATCCTATTGTCTCTTTGTCACCAGTTAAATAAATGCAACTAATAGCAGCAGTAAATCAGTTTTTGCTTCTAAAGATATATAAATAACCCATTTGAAAATCTTTCCTCACTATAGCTCTATTTTTTTCTTTTGAAAAAAAAAAAAAAAAGCCCTTGGCAGCAAAATGATTTCTGTCACAGACATTTTTTAACATACAGTGCTGTAGAATAAGTCTTCCAAATGTGCTTGACTGCAGTACGGTAAGTCTTTTTTCACCCTTCTTTGAAAACACAAGACATTGTCTTTATCCTATGATCTGTTTGAATTTAAAGCAAACTTCTGCCAAGTGGGTAATAAAATGAAAGTCTATATTAAGGATTGAGATAAAGTGTTCTCTTTAATACTTTAGTTTTCAAACTATATCTTCTGGAAGAGTTTTGTTACGTTGAGCATTGCTTTCAATTGAACTTTCAATACTGAATGATCCCTGCAGAAGAACATAATTCAAGGATTAGTATCTGCATACAACTGCTTTCTGTGTGGAGGTCTTATCTCTGTCTTGCACAAGTTCTGTAGGTAGTGAAGCAAAATGCATCCTTCTGTTCTTATAAACTAGTCTATAGAAATATACCAAAAAAATGCCCAGAACCTAAAGCTGTCTGATGGGCAGAGTAGATTCTATGTATATTTATTCCCTTCCCCCTTTCATTCTTTACTAGGTTTAAAATTAATTACAGACAACCCATATATAATATATATTGATATATGAAATGAATTAATTAAAATCAATTCAGTGATACCCAACTTAAATTTATGAAACAGAAATAGAATTTATTAAACCACACATTCCAGGTATGTCTATGTGAACCTCAGAGTGAAATCATAGCCTCAAATACTTCTCAAAAGTAGTTCACTTTGCGCTAAAGTGTAAAAAATAAGTCTTCTCAATTTAGAATCCAGAAGCTTCTTTCATTAAAGGGACTACTAATGAAAGTAATCACTGGATGTGCTAATTCTAGCTGGGGGTGGAAAACTATTGGTTCAGATGGGCCATATAATAGAGCTGTCAAAACTGGAGTATGACAGTGCATCATTTTCTTGTAAGAAGTAGCCAAAAACGTCTTAATTTGATGGATTTTCAAGTAGAATTATGATATTCTAAGATAAATCCACTACCTAATTAAAATAGCACATTGATTCTTCATAATATGGTCTGCACAACAAGGCTGATTCTGGTTTTTTTCCCCTAATTTAATTGCTCTCTAGCTTAGTTTTAAAATGCTTCTGAGTATTCCTAATTTGCCTGGTTACCTTGTTATTTGAAGTTTCATTCACTTTCCCCTTCAGTGATAAGTAAAACTCTGAATTAACTATCCCATGACCTTTTTCATTCTCTAGATCCAATTATATTACTTTTTCATTGCTTGGGTGCCTTTGAACCAAAACAGCACTACAGAAATGTTATGTGTAAATATTCTGTTTATATAACGGAAGGAATCAGGAACTATGGTTCAAAATTTAATTACACATTTGGTACATAATTAACAAAATAAGGTATTGATTTAAATAAATATTGCATTAATGAACAATATTTTGGGAATAAATCACAAGCAGATGAGCTCATTTTACTTTATTATAAAGCTACAATGACAGAATCTTGCAAATCTGAAAGTACAATTCTCACGTCTCATTTACAAAATGAGAAAGGAAGAAAGATCTCTTCTTTTGCCACAGCTACTACCCAAATGTAGGCTATGCTATTTCTTAATTAATCATTCCTTTAGCACAGGGGTGTCAAGCTCGATTTCATTNTTGACCTCGGGGGCCAGGGGTTGTGGCCAAAGTGGCATCGCCAGTTTGATGTCACTCAGTTTTTGTCTATGATGGTGCTCCCGGACTTCGTTTTTGCTGGCAGAAGGTTGCAGGAGGTCATCACAGCCCAAAATGGAGCCCGGGAGGGCCATGCATAACCCTTCCAAGCTCCCTTTTCGCTGGCAGAGACACCATAAGCCAGTTCTTTGCTGTTTCCATGGCAGGCCCGCGGGCCAGATCTAAGCACCCCGCGGGNCCATGGGCCAGATCTAAGCACCCCGCGGGCTGGATCTGGCCCCCAGGCCTTGAGTTTGACACCCCTGCTTTAGCAGGATCTTTTTACCCAGTCTTCCCACATACCATTATACCCAGTGCTATAAAACATGTCAATCTAAAGGTTTCTAATAGTTGCAAAGTTAACAAGCAATTTCTGAAAGTAATTAGAAAAGGAAGTGTGCAAACCCAGTGTCCTTTTAAAAGGGCTGTCCATGGTTTCAGCAAAATTATTATTCACTCAACTTCCACATCTTTAAACCCGATAGAAACTACTGTGCCCCTGGAGTCCCCTTATAGTTGTTGCATAACCAAGTCTTAAGGGACACCTCACCTGAGGCAATCTTCCACAAGGAGACACTGCCTACACCCTGCCAAATGTAGTTCCCTAGCCAAAAGAGACCATAGTATCAATAGATTGGTGTTAAATTAAGTAAACCTAATGTAATAAATAAACAACAGATTAATGGAATAAATTGACAGGCAACGTTCTTGATGACATCTACTTGATAACATTTTTATTATATAATAATATAAATATTTTGAGAAATATTTCTTCAAGACTTCCTCTTACATAGAGGTTAGAAGAGATATTTAAATTTAAAGTCAGAATTTTTAAGAGAGAGATTTATAATATGGCATTTATTTTCAAGCTTTGCATTTCAAATTCCAGTTTGCAATTTATGTATGTATTTGAACCATTTTTGATTCAGAATCAGTATGCTTCCATACACAATTATTACTTTTCTACTTATTTGTGCAGTAAATGCAGGCAAATTAACATCAGATTTAAATGAAGGTGGGACAAATGTTTCATTGTAGAATATTATAATACTGTTCAAGGAATATTGTTTTTATGCCAGCTTTTTTTAATTCCTTGCACTTTATTTATTTATCCATACTCTAAATAAATACATAAAGTACAAGGAATAAGAATAAATATGAAGTTCATATTCTACAGTTTTTAGGTAAACATTTTCCAGTCAAAATATGCTATCTTACCCTATATTTTTAATTATTGGAAGCTTTGAATTTTGCATAAAATTATAGTGACGTATATATACAAATTATAGTCACAGTTTTCTTCAACTTTTCAGTTAGACTTTTCAGTCTAAGCCTTCTGTGCCCTCAAATTCATTCTTAGACTTCTACAGGCCTGCTGATAAGACTCTCTCCTGAGTAGATAGGCAAAGTATAATGAAATTGGATGGATGTGCCTGCTAATTCTAAACAGAATGAGTCTGTTCTCTAGCCATTATTCATTTATCTTTTTCAGATTTTGAAATTGGTATAATATCAAAATAATGATTTATTATGAACAGGAGAAAACAGGCCAAATGGTTGAAAAAAATTTTTCAAGGACATGAGCAAATGAAGAACACAATTAAAGAACAGAATTATTATTTTATTAAAGAAAAAGATGTATGGAAGTGTCTAACTCTCAAACTCTCTTTCTGAACCAAAAGATTTAACCTAAGTTCAGATTTTTTTTAAAAAAAATGTCTCTAGTACTTTTTAAGATACATATAGTATTGAAACCCTTGATTTGACTTGACAAATATCATTTAACTGTATGATTGGCCTGGCATGGAAAATAAAACATTCTAATTTAATAGTCATTCAGAAAGCAATATTGTTTAATATTAATATTTCTCATCTTAAATATTCATGAATTTATCCTGTGTTTTTAATGACAAGATGGAAAGGGCTTAAAACTTTTGTCGTGTTTTTAGAAATTGCTGCATCATGTGATAGACAAGTTGCTGAACTAGCTCCATTAGGATCAAAAATAATTTAATCATTTGTGAGGCTGATAAATATTTGATTATTCTTAACTATATAAGACAACATGTAACAGTAAATTTGTGTATTCAATGTGTTAAAATGTTCATTTAATGTACCATATTAATAGTTAAAATTTTAATGGAATTGGAGGAAGAAGACAGGAAGCCATTAAAGAAATGCTTCATCTGAAGTCCTGTCCCTGGAATCTGATCCCATTGCAATTCTTCTTACACATTATGCATACATTTCTCAGCCAAACAAGTATAGATTGTGGACCAATTCTTCTACAATAATTTCAGCCTAATATTGGTTTTCTTATTATATTTGAAGCAGGAATTGGCCAAATTTCTTATAAGAAATTACAATACATGTAGATGATATATGCACCTGTTATTCAAACTGATTTTTAATGTGTGACCAAAAATGTTAATGAAGGAGGAAAAAACAATTCATATGATGAACAAGCATGATCCTGTCATAATACCAAAATACCTCTAAAACTGCTTTATGCCATGTAAAAAGATTTTATTATTCAAAATATATTATTTATCCAGAATTTTATGTGCATTTATTTTCATTCATTGAAGAGATGTTTATACAGATTTTTCATATTATGAGAGCTGCATATTTCTTTGTTTTTGTTTGTTTAATCAAGCTGTAAATGGAATATAAAATTGCATGAGCAGAAACATCCTTGCATGACTGGATTTTTACACTTTTTCCTTCTTCCCTGCATTTCCTTCGAGATCAATGTACCATGCAAAATGGGTATTGCAGGTATAAAGAGTGTATAAGGAGAGGTATAAATCACTCCCACTCCCATTTTCCTGAACAAAAAGAGTTCTATTAAAAGGGGGGTGGTTTCTCTTGATGTTCTTTATTTCTACAACATAGTTGAGAAGTTAACAAAAGTGGTTATTGTAATACTAATAAACGAACATTCTCAACTATCAATTGAGAAGGCACTAAGGTGTTAGTTTCTACATGAAGCTCCATCACTGGTTGGATATATTGTCAACATATAGTAGATGTAATTATATACATATTACATTGTAAGATTCCTTCAGATTTCATGATCTTTTTCTGTTGATTCTCTATTTTTAATCTAAATTTTATATTGAGCATGAAATAAGCCTTTTGTTTCTAATACAGATGTGATGAATGCAGACTATGCTATCATTTTGGTTGTTTGGATCCTCCCTTGAAAAAATCTCCAAAGCAAACTGGCTATGGATGGATTTGTCAAGAATGTGATTCTTCCTCATCTAAAGTAAGTTAATGAGTCTTATGAAAATGCAGATAGGATTTTGAAAAATATTTCACAAAAGCTCATATTCAGTTCCTACTAAAACAATGAAAGACAAAATTTATGCTGCTGGAAAGTTTTATAATTTTTTTTGCAAAACATAGAATGGTATTTATAATTATTCAAGTCAATACCTAATGCAGAATGTTCTATATTTCTTAAGAGTTTAATGGTGAATGTCTGTGATAATTCTTTGAATCATACTATATTCCTTAATTGTTTACTATAAGAAGCTTATATTCTGTATATATTTGTTTAATAGATGCATTTAAAATGAAATTGGAAATATAATTGAAAATATATGTAACTACAGTGCATTATTGCTGACTGTGCTTAATTCTTTTGATAGATGTATTTACTTATAAAGATTAGATGACTCAGTCTTTGTATAATGTATATAAATTCTGAAATAGACTATTTTAAGCCGTGGAGCAAAACAAGGTTATAATTTTCCTTTTCAAATGCAAGCATAAGTTATACAGTGAATGTTGTTAATTTTTTTGTAAATATATAATTTTTGGTGTAGGATCCTTATAACCAAACACTGGTTTTGAACAGGTATATTTGCAGAAGATCAAAAAGATCAAGACGGCATCTGCAGCCACACAATTAAATCTCCAATACTTTTTTATGTTCATAAAAGAGGGAGGGGTATTGCTTCAAAAGTCATCATGATGACTTTTTTGACCTGTTCTTTGACAGACACCCAGATTCTGGACAATGAAAAACATTTCTGAGTATTGCTGTAGGCAATATTTCAAATTAAAACTGCTTGGAGATAAATAACTGAAAGCAGCATGAATAGTAATAATTTATTATAAATGTTTGCTTGCCAGCAATGTTAACTTAAAAAACAGAGCTTTGGTACATAGCAATCTTACGTCTTGTTTGTGATAATCCTAGTTAATTTTTATCTGTTTTTCAGCATTGGCAAATGTAATGGCATTTGGATGAGCAAATAATATTAGAAATGCTTTATAAAGATTTCTTGTTAATAATAGTTTTTCATAAAGCAGTATTTCATCAGTTTTAAAATGATTACTCTGTTTTGTAGTATCATAATCCATTTTGCTGAATAATACTTCACTTTAAGTAAAACAGTGCAATGACTTCCGTTTTAAAAGTCTCTTGGCATGTTTGTACACTGCAAGTATTAATTATCTAATGAATGCTTCCAAGTTTTACAAATTTTTGGGCTCAGTCCAGAAAATACCTTTTATTAGTTGCAAACAGTTTTATTACCTGCATAAAACCCAACTGTGGGTTGGGATCATGGGTAGCAGTCCATCTCACGACTGTGTTTCCCCATCTAACTTTTAATTAGTTCATGATTTCTCCTTTCTGTTGCACATTTATCTGTGTGAAAGAAAAGCCAAAACCTTTCAGCACATTGGAATTTTTAGTTAGGGCCTGAACATTAACTTATATATACGTAGCTCACACAAACACAGACATTCCGATGGACCATGCCTGAGAGAAATCCATTGGAAATAGAAAAGTAAGTAAATCTGTCCTGATTGATATTCTTTATTTATGACAATGAATTGCAGACTGCAGAACCAATTTGTCAACATCACTTTTCTTTCCACTTATTTTCTTTATACATCAACAGTTTTGTGTATATGTTCAAATAGTGAAATAGCGGTGCTTTCTTTTTACCTTTTAGTTTTTGTTTACAGTGTTCTTATACCAAGAAAATCAGAAGTCAGAAAAGATTGTTCCAAATGAAAATTATAAGATAATATTAGTATTTACTCACCTGAGCAGTGCTGTGGCCTAGAGATAAAGATGCTCATCTCCCAGTTGGAAGGTTGAGAGTTCAATCCTAGGCAGCGACAGATGTTTCTCCATTAAGGCACAAAGAAAAAATATCTCCTGTGAACTCCATGTAAGCGTCAGAAAGGATATCCAGCCAGTAAACGCTCAGCTCCACTCAGTTGCCCCAACACCACCCTGATAAAAGGGATTATGTAAAAAGAAAAAAAAATAATGTTTACTCACTTACTATTAAAACCATCAACTTAATGTAAACTGTCAGATAAATTAATATAAACTGTAAGATAAATTAAATAGTAACTACCAGTATATTATTTGTAGAATAATTAGCTATATAAATAATATAATATATAATTTAATATATTAATAATTCCATTAGCAAATATAAGAAACTGCAGGATAGTAATTCTTTTATAAAAGCATAAAGGTGCTTGTATTTTTTAGTGCTAGTACTAACCTTTGTATAATCTGTGTTCACAATGCAAACATACATTTACTGTTTTTATTTTGATAATTTAATGTGCTCTTTTAGATAGGAAACATGTTTTATTACTTATTTTTTATTTATTATTTAAATTTATTTGCCGCCCATCTCACCATCTCTGGGAAGTTTACAACAATAAAACAAAAAAAAGATAACAATAAACAAATAAAACAATAAAAATAAACAGTGGAAGTACAATAATATGAAAAATGAGCAAAGGGGAGAGCAGGAAGCACAGAGGGAAGGTGGAATCAGCTAGTTAATACAGCAACCACTCCCAGGGATTGAATGACTGAGCGCAAGGAATCCTGACCCAGGAAAAGCTGTAGCTGGTACACCAACACAACTGAAATTGTATTTAAATGTACTAAATACAATTAAAACAATCAACTTTCGTTTTTCACAGTATGTTATACAACGTGTACCGATAGTTTTATTTTAAGTGAATCACCTTCTTGCTCACCTCTTAAAAGAAATGACATTGAAAGAGAAAGTCTACATTACTTAAAAATAATTGCTATTAATAGAGAAACATCTGTAAAAATGTCTACCAGTTTGAAAAAAAATAAGATACTGGATAGAAGTCCATTGATATAAATTAATTGCTATGTTATAATCTAGTTTTTTTAATAGCCTTATGGCATTTCATAAAATTACTTCAAAACAATGATCAGAATTTAATGGAATCAGTCTTGGAATCACATTTGGACTATAAGAATAAGTAATGGAATCTAATGCTTTGGAATATGAGGTAACCCCTAAAAAATTATAAATCATTTATTCTTTTTGCATTAAGAGATTGTTACTCACCTAATTTGCTAAAAATATTTGTTTTCCTTGCGAAAAAGTAAATTGATGACATACAACCACATTTTTAGTTCGAGAGTCATCTAATTCCTGCACAGGGATAAGTATTAAAGTGCATAAGGAGATCTTGAGCTATTGAGGATAAAACAGCTATTTCACCCAAATACTTTTATTCTCAATTTTAAGTAGCCTTGAAAATTGACATCATTCTATGTTGTACCAGTTGTATGCATTGCTAAGGATCTCCTGACTTCTTTTGTTGCTTGCCTTGACTTGGATATGGATAACCATACTATTGATGTCTTTGTCTGATTTGAGATAGGATGGCTTGAGAAATATATGGAAAAAGACTGAGGATCTGTATGTATAGCTTGCTATAAAAAGTAGCATCATTCCTTTTTGCTAGTCAGTGTACATTTGTTAATATGGGGCACAAGTGATTTTTGCCTTTTCTGTCACTAAAAGTGGCTGTTGAAGAAACATCACATTCACTGTGTTGATTTATTTAAATCATTCCCTTTTTATAGGAAAAGTTTAAAAAATGGAGAATGCTTACAAATAGTACATATATGAACATCACTACTATAGGCAATAATATAAATTAAAAAGCCAATATTGCTTTTGCTGAAAGATTTTCTTAATAATCTTAAATATATATTATTTGAATATCTACTTTTGAAGGCTATTATTCAAACAGGTTATTATAGAAGGCAACAGTCTGGGGTTAAAGGAAATGAAATATAAACCTTAATTGTCTTTCACATTTTAGTTTCACTAATGTAGAATAATTCAATTACACTGGTGATGGGTGCACCATTTGAGGACCTGAAGGGCCAGATTGAGGATAGATTATCTTGGAAAAGATCTGTCTATTTGGTTACTAAGAGTTATAGCGTGGTGATGCATAATAAAATTTCAATTCCAGTGTTTCGGTGTCTTTTGAATTATAAAAAAAGCCTATAAGAAAATAGTCTGCTAGAGTAGAATGTTTATTTTAAAGCAGCAATAGGGCAAACTCTCACATGTAAATTCAGGACTCTGAGTACTATTACTGTCAAAAATATATAGTCATTGATAGAACCTAACTATATAACTTGATTTTGCTTAGCCTTTTTTTTAAACAGTGTTCAGTAGTTATTTATCTAGTTTTGCATAATTCATAATTTGGAACAGGTGATATTGTATTCCTAGACATTTCCAGATTTTACTGGATGTTGTGCAAACATTACCTGAGCAATCAGTGTTAGTTACGCTGTAATGAAATCATAATCACTTGTGAAAAAAATGTGTGATACCTTGCACAAAGGCTTTTGCAGGCAGAAACAAAGTTATATACTACTTGCATAAAGATGAAAATAAGTTTCTTAGAAAGTAGTTAGACTAATTAAAGTAGGAAAAGGAAGAAAGATATCTTTAGATCTTTTCTTTAGACTTTATCATGCTTCACATTCCGTACTGAAAGCAATTTGCTTTTTCCACATAGGACAACCAAGTACTACAATAACATATAATTTTAATTTAAGTTAAGGGAGTTTGTTTGAGACTAATATGCAGATTCCCCTTGGTTTCTTTTTTTTAAAATTGGTTTTCAAAGCAGCAACTCTGTCTTTAGAGAGTAAGAGTAAAGTTGCTACAGAGTATAAAGGCAATGTATTCATTTTGTTCCTAATATTTGTCAAGGAGTTTTCAGTTTTAAGATCTTGGATTTGCCTGCTATCTCTGAAGTGTGGGCTTGCCTCTCTCCCCTTGAAACTAATGCTTAACTAGATCTTGCCCTGTACTTTTCATTTCTACTAACTGCAAAATACCTTATGTGTTAAATATAGGGTGAAGTGGATGGAATGAAAAACAAGTATCAGGTAATTGTTAAACATGTAAAATTAGATATTTATTTTCTAATTTAAATAACAGTGATTGTTGGCATATATACATTGATTTTTAATACTTAACTGTTAAAATACTGCAAATGATTTTGCATTACATTTTATACCTTAAGGAATACAGACCCACAAAATAATTGTATGTGCATTGCAGTGTAGAGCTAAAATCATAGATTGTGTTAAGCACAGCAATAATTTCAGCCAAAAAGAAGCCTGTTGCAAAGAACCAAAAAAAGGAAGAGTTAACTCAAGGCAAAAGTGAACACAGGTTTGTGCTGGCTATATTTAAGTAAATCCCTAGATTTGTGACTAAAGCCCTTTTGGCTTTAAGATAGAGTAAGTCCTCAAAAGGTACTTTAACCTTTTCTCTGAGATTCATGTTACCCATGAATCTAATGTATCTAACTAATGTATGTATGTACCAACAATGGCTGGATTTCTCCCTTTTGACAAATCACTTACATCTCATTAACTTGTCAAATTCCACCATTGAACCAGATTTAAATTCCCAAGTATGCTTGGAAGAATGGCACTAGCTTTTTCAAATGGACATAATTCCCTTCACTGAAAAGGTGCATGCTTTAATGTCTGAACGGCCATGTTACTTGTGGGCTAATTCATGATGCTGCTTTCATCAAGGATCATGTGAATGTTTTAGCAGCATTGTTTACCATTCATCATGGTTTGTCAACTTTGTGCTTCTCCATACCATATATTGAAAGAACATTGCTGTAGAGATTCTTGCATTTGGAGGGGAAGATTTCTTTTTAAAAACATAGACCACATAACTAAAGAATTTGAAGGACATTAGAGAGCATTACTGAATACATGATTTGCAATGTTAGACATCCATTAAGAAGATATCTAGTTTTTCTTACAGAAGTATGGAAAGCCTATCCCATCCAAGTAAATCTGCCCTATAGTTACACAGTTCTTATTTTTATAATTTCCAGAAATTAATTATGTTTCCTTACAAGTTGATTTCTGTACTTCCCTTTGGAGCAATGGACAACAAGTCTAGTTAATTTTCTTCATAATTGTTTTTAAAATATTTAAGAATATTATCTAATCTTCCCCTGTTCTGTTTTCTAGATTAAGCAACTATTAAAATGGAACTTATTTTTGTAAGCCACCCAGAATCATTAAGAGTGAATAGGCAGCCATACAAATTTTCTTAAATAAATAAAAAATTAAACCCATGCCTTTGAAAAAACATCAAAATAATCATTAGCAGTTTGATACTTTTATATGCTTTGGACTATAATTCCTAGTTATTCAGTCAGAATATTTACTTGTGAGGAATGACTATGGGTGTAAGACTGGAAATGGAGCAACTTGGGAAAAAAAAGGTTCTTAAATATTTAATATTCAAGTGCCTAGTCAAACTTAGTAACCTGCTCCTATTTTATCAAATCTCTAACTATTTATATGGATGATGCTTGGAACATATGCAAATACATCAATAGTCACTTAAGTATTGGTCTCAAAAAAAGTTACGTTAACATACATTTTAGTAGAAACAGGCACTCCTATTGTGTGTGTGTGTCCTATCTTTATTACTTGTATAAATATTTCAAGAAGGCAAATATACCCAATAAGTCCAATAAATAAATAATCTTTCTTCCTCTTATTTTCCCACAACAATCCTATGTGGTAGATTGCCTGAAAAGAAAGTTACTCGCCCAAGGTCCCCCAACTGATTTTTATGCCTAAGACAAGACTAAAATGCATAGACTCCTGGTTTCTAGCCTGGAGTCTTGGATCTAATATCAGTAGCACTAGACACTATCTTGAAAAATGGACCACATTGATTCTCACAATTTTATACTTTCAAACTGGATGTACATCTTTTTACTGAAGAATTGTCAAGTTATCATTGTTAGAATATGAAAGAATTTATATATATGATAAACTATATTTAGCAAAGAACTATGGTTGAATTTGCCAACTTTTCCTGCTCAGAAAAATAATTTAGATAATAAATTCTGCAGGAGACTCAGGATATTTTTGGCTTCCCCAAAAGATGCTAATTTGCTTAAAATCTGCACGCTATAATGCAGGTCATCTACTTGAGTGTATCAAATGACTATTGCCTTGAAAATATTACTTCTATTATTAAAAACCAATGGTGTGTGAACACATGAATTAATTAGGGCATCCATCAGAATCCTGACATGGTGGACAGTGAATACCAAATAAAACAATTTTTAGAATAATTCTTCATAATTCATAACTTTGATTATGTTCTGCCTTTCTTTTGCACAAAAAAAAATTCAGAAATATTATGTAGGCTTGAAGCAAAGAGTTGCCATATTTGCTTTAAAAGGAAGATCAGAAGCATTTCAGTGTGTATAACAATTAATTAATTTTCAATATGTGTCTTTTTAAGCCACTGGCATAATGGAAAGCTACTTCCTGTGCTGAAGATATGGCTTTCAAATTCAAGGCAATGGAATTAAAATAAAATGTGCCTCAAGCAGATTGGTGTCAGGTGTTATGGCTTTGATGGTAAAGTCTTCAAATCCAAGCACTGAGCATCTTAAAACTATTTTAGGTATCATATTAATTTTCCAATATTATGTCCTACTTTTTCCCCAAGAAATTTCAGGAATGTTATATAAATCCCCCTCACCAGTATTATTTTAACCATAGTTTTGTGAACTAAGTAGCTGAAGAGAGATAGTGTTAAGACCAATATCGCTCAGAGGGTTATATGGCTGAGTGGAGATTTGGATTTGAATTTCCTACCTAGTTTAATTTAATAATTGTGTTAGAAGAGTGAAACAGTTAGGTCGAATAAATGACATATTCTTGAATGCTTCTGAATCCGCACTGCTGCCTGCGACCAGTTTACCCTGCTGCAAGCCCTTTTGAATTTGAATAGACTGAATAGAAAGCTCGCTAGTCCTTGTGACTATTTTCATTCTAGGGTTGCTAATTTGTTCAGATGAAAATGTATTTTAAAAATGCACTTTATGTACATTTCTGATTAACATGACCTATTTTTTTTCATTTAGCAATAAAGATAGATCACAGTTCAAACCATTTTCTCATATGAGTTGCTTTTTCCATAGTTTTTGTACACGAATTAGCAATTGGAGACTCTCTAGCTCTATTCCAATGTATTGATTATTTCTATATTACTGTTCCACATGTTCATTGTTAGCATTTCTATAGGGAGTAAACATCCTTATCCTAGATTGGTTCATGGGAGGTATCTGTATATAATCCTCTATAGCCAATAGTCTTCTATAGTTAGACAAGCCAAACCAATTTTCTTACACTCACAACACTTTTATAGCCGCTCACATGTCATGTTTGAGAGCTAAAAATGCACTTAGATTCACCTTTTTTTAATCTGATTTGTTTTTAAGATTCCTTATAATATGCATTATAAACAATTTTACCTACAAATTAAAGAACCCAATTAATTTTAAGAATAACATTATTGAAAAAATAGATATGACTCTTTATGTTCAGAGACTTTCTCATGAACTGCTAATTGCTACAAAACCTAGTGCTTACAAAAATATATACACTGTTAATGGTTATTTAAAATGTAGGTGTGGTTTTGGTAGTCAAATATCAAAGGAAAATGGAAAATTTGATAATTTGATAATTTTCAAAAAGTAGCCCTTGAAAATATGCAACAAACAATCATCAGTTATGGCCTAAAATATAGTATGATGCATTAATATAATTTTTATAAATACCTTTTTAATCTCTTTATGCTGCTGCATGCCTAACGATTCCTATGCCTGTATCATTTCCTTATTTTGTTTTTATTGTATTTTCATGCTGTTTTAGTTAACTGTATAGCAGGCTATGCAGGAAGAAAAAAGTGTGGCATAAATCACAGTTTAGTTTATTTTCAAAGTTACAGAATGGGAAAGTAATATTCCATATTTCCTAATAGATTCCTTATTCCTATCATGCAGTTAATGTATTATAGTTAATGCAGATCTACTACAACTTTTGTTCAAATTCTTCAAAGATTGTAGATGCTTCAAAATCAACAAACAATTCCTCTACTGGTACACTAGGTATGTTACTAATTATTATATTCTGTTCTTCTGGTACACATGCCATGAGCACAAGAAGCACAAATACAAAATTGTGCCATATAATTGTAAAAGTAGATTTTCTACCAATTTTGGAAAACTGAAATATATATTTAAATTATCATTTTACGCAAAATACAAATAGAATGCTAATGGGATAAAAATACATTATGATTGGAGAGTTGTTTTATGAAAAAAATAAATCATATTTATTAAATATACATCAAATTCAAACAGGTTACTTGTATCCTTTGCACAATGAAAAATCTTAGCTGTCTAATAGTCTATTTATAATCATGTTTTCATGGATTCAACTGGTAAATGTAGAAATTGTGTCTTGTTTTTGTTATCATATTCTGAAATGTAATTCTGCTATATTCACTTGCTTATTTCATTCAGTATTGTAGTTATTTTTTCCAGAAGTGCAATGGCTTTTGCAGTCTCTGCCTAAGAAAATTTTCAGTTCATTTTCTGAATCTGAATGACTTCTAAGAGGATCATAATTTTTATTTTTATCTGAATACCTCATTGAATGATTTAAATCAAATTACCCTTTTTTGTTCAGTCAGAACAGTATCCTGAAGAGTTTGTGCTTGTCTATTTATTATAGTTATATTGTTGCAGAAGACTAATAGGATAAATGTGTATACTAGAATGTGTGTATTGGAGCATGGCAGTGAAATTCTTATTTATTTAGAATTTTTCTTTGTACAGTGGTGAACAATTTTTTATTTTTGAGAGGAAAATCAAATATTAATGAAATGTGGACAATGCATTTATGAATAAAAACACAGAAAATAAAAGGAGATGTCTGATTTGAACAATCAGGTACTATTTATATGCAGAAGAAAGAACCAATTACTTGATTTTTATTATTCTTGCTGTTAAAAATGTTTTCTTTTAATAGTTTACATATAAATATAGTTTTAAGTTTGTTAAAACTAACTCTCCCAAATTACACAAGAATTTTGCGACTTTGTAGCTGGTTTTAAAAATATATTTTCTTCATTTTAGCTTGTCATTAAATTTATATTTCATACAAGTGATTATGTAGTTCAAAGGTTTATAAAATCCATTGAATGTATGTGGAATTTTGTGTACTTTTAATCTTTTGCCTTGAAGGCTTTATAGCGCAACAAGCACTGTCAAACTCTATACAGGTAGTCTTCAAATTATAATGGCAATTGGGACAAGAATTGCTTATTTATTTATTTATTGAATTTATATTGCCGCCTATTCGCCCATGATGCTAACCAATATGATTATAAAGCGTATCACCATATCACTTAGCAACTGCAGTCCAGAAAGTCTAGGTCAAAATTTGGACAACCACAGGTTTGTAAAACAGAAAGCAGATATGCAGATAGTTCTTGACTTACAGTCATTCATTTAGTAACCATTAAAAGTTACAATGGCATTGCATTGACTGTTTTTCACACTTACAACTTGCTGCATCAAAATTCAGATGTTTGGCACTGACACTGTATTGCAGTGTCCCTGGGTCATGTAATCACAGTTTGCAACCTTCTGATGAGCAGAGTCAATGGGGAAGCCAGATTCACTTCACTAATTTAACAACTGTGGCAAGAAAGGTTGTTGATGGGGAAAAATTCACTTAACAACTGTCTTGCTTAACAACAAATTTTGGGCTCAATTGTGGTTGTAAGTCAAAGACTACCTGTAGTTAAACAGGAAACAGGTGAGGAATTTTGGATTGGTGCAAGGAGGGAGGTCCTAGGAGGTCCAGCGCAGGATGTGCATGAATTGAAGAAAGGGATGCTCTGGAGTGAGACATGTGAAGGAAAGTCAAGGTAATAAGGATGCAGTGTGTCGTGAGAGAGAGAGAGAGACAGACAGACAGTGCAAACGGGGGAAGGAGAACACAAGGCGAGCATGGATATGAGCAAACAGGAAAGGCAGATATGTTGTATGCAAGAACAGAATGGTGGACTGAGTCATGATTTTCCCTGCCACTTCTCATTGACTTTGCTTGTTGGAAGCTGTCACGGAAGTTTGAAAATAGCGAACACATGACCAAATAGTGGAACACTGCAACAAGTGCCTGATTTTATTCACATGACTGTGGGTACTACAGTAGCTAGAATTTCAAGCTCCCTTTGTTCAGCAGCATTATAGCTTTGAGTGATTTCTGAATGAATAGACATTACACAAGGGTTACCTACATTTGCTGTGTATCATATTGTATTTCTCTGTTAGATGCTACTAATTTACTAACAGTAACATCTGTTAGATGTTATTAATTTTAAGCTATTTTTTAAAAATAAAGTTTCAGTATCAAATTAACAACAAATTATTTAACAAAGAAATGCTTATATGCATATATAGATGAAATAATAGAATGTTTCCTAAACTTCAACAACATGCTTTCAAATAACTGGTTTAATCTAAAAGTTCAAATTTCACATATTTTAATTAAATTTGGACTGTAAATGTTGAGCATTCATTATTTATACACCAAACAGATAACCAATGGCAGAAGAGATCTAAAAATAAGCAAAAAAAATCTTGTCGAGATAACATACAAGTATATCCATTTTTCATCCAGATATTACTTTCGTTGATAAGAGGAATATATGCATTATGTGATGATCTGAGAATAGAAGAATTATTTTTAAAGGGTTTTTTTTAAGGGGACAGAAATCAATCTTAAAATAATCTCTTCCCTAACCCATCCCAAAATACCAGGTGTGTATATCCTGAGAAATTATAGGATGCTTGGTAAAAAATAGAAAAAAAAGGCAAGAAGAAATAGATGTTTTGGAAGGAATAAAATTTGCCTTGTTAGAATGCTGAAGAAAAGATATCAACACATTTTAATGTAGGTTCCACAGGAAGGCATATTAGAGTTTAAAGATTTAGCTATTTCTCTGTAATAATTTTAACCCAGTTTCCATCAAAAGTATTGTATAATAGAAATGGAGATAGTATATTGTTTAGGGCCATTTAAACATTCATAGTATTTATATATGAAAAATGTCCTAAGACAGGGCTGTCAAACTCGCAGCCCGCAGGCTGGATGCATCATGCGCTGGCCATGCCCATACGCAATTTAGCAAAGGGGGAAAAAGTTCCGATACATCATGTGATGCCACTGTGACACTGAGTTTGACACCCCTGTCCTAAGAGGTTGGGGTTAGCAGAAGAAATGAATGAAAATAATCTGCATTTGCAAAAAAAGTGGCAAATCAGTAAAATGTTAAGTGTATTCACATACATACAGATGGCTCTCATTTAACAATCATTCATTTAATAACCATGGTGCTAAAAAATTATGTATAGACTCTCAGTTTTGACTAGCACAGCGTCCTAATGGTTATGTGATTAAGATTTGGGTCCTGTAACCATCACACATTACAATAGTTACAGCACCCCAAAATCACAGGATCATCATTTATGACCTTTTCACATGGCTTCCAACAAACAAAGTGAGGAAATCAATAAAAGTCACAAGTCACCCTCACACGAGGTCTCGCTTAATGACTGTGGATTATCTTTTTTAACAACTGGAACTGGGACTACCAGAGCTGCTAATTTTGCTAAAACTTGAGCAAAATATGGCAAAGTAATAAATATGAGATAGTTATAGGAAGTGGAGAAGCTAGTGATTATTTGGTGATAGAAGCAAAGATAAAGTTTGGAATTCTTGGTAAATTAGTAAACTGTCTATAACTCTTGAATGCATTACCATTTCTTTATGATCTCAATTGCAATCCTGCATGCAAGAAAAATTCTAGGATCTTTTCCATCTGTAGCATATTTTGATCTGCTTCTTTAACTAGAACATTTTTGTTCTAGTTGCAGAGTCTAAAGCAACCAGTTGTGGTTGTTAGATGTATTTTTGTGGTATGTTAGATGGCTCATATGAAATATAAGCATCCTGAGATGAATTGCAATGTTTTGGAATAGGATTATAATAGGATTAAAGCAGGCTGTGAGATTTACAGAACTGGCCATTATCAGAGCATAGTTTCTATTTTGTGTTTGGAATATAAAAGTACCCTTGAAGAGCCAAAGTATGTGAAATAATAGTCTAGTCTAGTCATACACAGACACACACACACGACAAATACATCTTAAAAAATTTTCAGTGAATTTAGCAGAGTAATATTCTACATAATTTTCAGTGTCTTTAATTTATGAAGACTGAAAAATTTTCCAGCTTTCAAACCAGCACTAGTTTTGACCTTTCAGTTACTGTGAGCTCAGCAAAAGATTGCTGATTAATTTTGCTACTAAAATGGTAGCTGGAGTGCTTATTCCTTTTTTAATAAATAGATCCATTTTGATACTGCTGCTGACTTAGATATAATAAAATGTTTTTTGAATTTCGCTTACACTATATTAATAATTGCATCTGTATTAGCAGCTTGCAACAAATGATTTTGGAACACTCAGCTAATTTGCATTAAATCAAATACATAGCATCATCTGTTTTGTCTTATTCCTGACACTTTTCAATCCCATAGTGCAAACCTTATTTACAAGTCTCAGCACATGTGTATATGCAACATGTTTTGTAGAACCTTTTTACAAAGACAGCATTTATTTGCAAGATGTCTTTAGTCTTAACAGTACAAATACAAATAAGTGTGACAACTAAAGTATATTGCTGAATGAAGAGATTTAAAATTTGTACTGTTTACTCCCCAGATGAAGTTCTGTATCCAGTTATAAAAGTTTACAAAATATTATTTTACATTATTGCCACCTATTTGTACAGCTACTTGAGAAATCATAGAGGATAATGCAGCATTCCTTATCTGAGGCTGGATGAAGAAATGATTCTTAGTATACAACAAGTACTTCAAATCCTAAATGATTGGTAGCAAAGTATCAATTTCGATATGTTATAAAACATTTATAATGTTATCCTACCTTTCGGACTGTTCGCAATCGGT
>AZIM01000592.1:481755-492469 GCA_000516915.1 Ophiophagus hannah
AGGCATATACAATAAGAATGAAGGCTATTGCCGAGCACATTGGATGGTGCTCCAAAGATTGTAAGCCACCCTGAGTCTTCAGAGAAGGGCAGCATATAAATGTGAATTAAAAAAAATTGCAGATCACATAGATCTCCCTTTAATATTTGCATGTCCAGTGAATTATTTTCATAAAAGATGGAATAGATAATTATCCCAAAGTATCTCATATCGTAGCAGCAATTCAGTACATTTTATAGATTTTTATTTTATTATTACAAGATTTTCCCTTGTTATTCCACCTCACTTTCAAATAACAAAAAAAAATTAAAATGGCAATAATAGAAACACACACACACACATACAAAGTTAAAATCAGCAGCTCGAAAAAAGCCAGTCATAAGACATAAGACATAAGTCATAAGCCTTTCTGTAAGAGGCCTGGTTTTTTTTTCTTACTGTGAAAAGGCATGTTGCTTTTTTATTTGTCTCTTTCTATTTCAATTTTCCTAATCGTTTTCTTTATTCTAGATTTTAAAGTGTAAGTGTTGGTCCTGGTCAGAAAGATCCAGCAGTTTTATACCATAAGAAAAGCTCTGCTGGATTCAGTTATAATTTCCACTTGATCCCACATACTAATGTGCCAGTATTTTACATTGTCAAGTTTTTAAAGTATATTTTATTGCAAACTTCTAATATTGTTGAGTACATTGTCGGTGATTAGATCTGTGATTAGAAATTTTAGTCCTATCTGGGTAGGTTCATGTCTTAATCTTTGCTTAACAAAGTTTACAGGCTAGTCAATATTTCCCCTGATGGGCCCACTTGGCAAATAAGTGATTAGGACTATTTCTATCATTGCTCTGGTGGGGCAATCACACACAGTATTTTTAGCATTTTTATATATTCCAAGAAAAATTACACTAAAATGCATAGGGTAGATAATGTATTTTGCAGTGAGATGAATGTTTTGTGTCTCTAAAATATATGTATAGGACAGTATGTTTTCTATTGTACACTTCGATGGGCTCCTAAGCCACTCTAGACATTGACAATTCATTGTTCTATCTGTTACACAAAATGTAACTCAGATTATGTCTTCACTAAAATTGGTAAATTTAACTTGATGCAACTTCCTCCTCTTCAATATACTGAATAAAAATTCAGCTGGAAAGGACTCTTAGAAACTATTCAGTTACTGCCATTACATCTTTTCAAGTTTTCCTATCTAGTACCTGCAGAAGTGAGCATTTGCCCCCAAATCCCTACTCAAAAAAGTCAGCTTCATTTCCTTAGTAAAGAATTGGCTGTGGTCCTAAGGCAGAACTGCTGACCAGCTAAAAGTCACAACTGTTGTGGCGGTCAGCCAGAAGGGCCACTCTGTGGAGAGGCTGCTTCCTAATCAGAAGAGAGAAGCAGATGGGAGACTTGGGGATCTGGCATAAACTCATAACACTGTAGTGAGCATAAATGAAAACTGGCTATGAAGAGTCTGCAGTGGTATACATATCTGTTTGATCAGAATTAGAACAAGTAAATGAAATATGCAGAAACTGGCAGACCTGTTTTTTTTATCCTTGAAGTTATCGTATCAATACAAATTAAAGGAGTTTGTTTTGAGATAAACATGCAGGTGTTTATAAACCCTAAAAGATTTTTTGATGTTTTTAACAGTTGCTGAAATCCTAATGAAGTCCTGCATTGCCATCTAGAGCAATGTGGCTGCATTGCATAATTGCAATGCTTCCTTTTGCAATTTCAGGCTGGCACTTTTCTTCTTGAACAAAATGGGGTTGTGTGGCTGTAATCCATTAATTAAGGTCAGTAGTTAGTGACATTAAAAGGTTATTTCACTCCTAGTTTCAGCTTTAAAAATTGTCAGACATGAAAAGAGAATTGTCATTAAGAAATTGGTTGGTTTTATTTGACAGTGAGAAATAACAGATGCATGTTAAAAGGCAAAATTGTCAGTTTTTCCGTGGCCCCAGAGGGTGCATTCTCTTGATGGCTGGTTCAGAATATTTCATGAAGTAAATGTCAAACTTGTCACGTCTGTCACTATGAAAATGATCCATGTTGCAAGGGTCTCCTTTCCTTGGGAAACAAACAGCTGCTTTATCACTAAATAGATGCAGTGACAGGAGCCTGCCATGTATCATAGGAAATTGATATTTGCTTGTAATATCCAGTACTAAAGAAGTGTTTCAGTCCGATCTGCATTCGCATCCTGGGCTTCATTATAGGGTTAGTCCATAACACATTCCAAAGGAAGGAGATGGGGAAAAGACCCCTCATGCACTAAAAAGTTCAGCGTACTTTCCATGCTGATTTAACTAGTGGGGCTGATTTAGCTCAGAGGCTGTTGTCCTTTGAATGCATTTTTTTCTTCAAGCACCTTATGTTAGGCAGGTAGAAGATCGTCCATCAGGAAAAGAGAAGGACAAAAAAGCAAGAGTAGAGAATCTTTCTTTTCTGGAAAATAAATTCATTTAAGTTCTTCAATAAGGGTTGACTGACATATCTGTGGTTTCATAGTTATAGAAATACATTGCAACATTCAGCAGTAGTGATATTGAATGTAGCTTGTGCAACAATGTACAATGCAGTTGACAAGGAATGGGATGCTTATCAGCATCCATTTATTTTGTTTTGTTTTGTAGTTATAAAAGTGAAGGTAATCTTAATTTTTTTATTCTTACTTTCATGTCTGATGTTTTTAATAAAACAGCTTCCAAAAAAATCCAAACCCCCTTCTCTTCCCCCGCACAATTTTTGTATTTAATGTTGTATTTTACATTTAAAATTAGAATATATTTTAAAATATTTCAGCATTTTTGCTTTTTATTCCTCCGATGCACCCAAAACATTGATACCTGTTCTTTTAGTTTAATATTTCATATCTCCCTTTATATTGCCAGCAGCTCTTCTCAAGGTGCTTCTTTGTTATTGCTGTTGTTACTGCTATTGCAAGGACAGCACATTTTCTAAATCTCTAAAGCAGAATGTTTTCTGTGTGACAATTTGGAGAATCTCATCCCATTGCAACACAGCCAGCAACCAGCATTTGAATTCATGCACTGTTTTGTTTTGTTTATTTTATTTTTTTATTTTATTTTAATGTGAGAAATGTTTGCTGAAGAAAGAACTATGACAGGTACCAACTGGGTATTTCTTCTGACATGATTGATGACAAATGATAGAAATATCTCTCCCAGGTTTTCTGCTATGCTGTGACTCTCTTAAATTACATTTGGGAATTCTTTATAAAATGATCCTTGGAGCCTGATTGTTCCCTCGTGTCTAGTTGCCACATGATAGAAACCATATTGCCATATACTTTTTAAAGCACCAACAACCACGCTATTATCCTGCACAATATTGCTTGCTTTATATAATGACTTTATTTTAATCATTAGAATTTTGTTTTTGCTTTTTAAAATCCTGGGAGACCTCTATGGGTTTTTAAATTCATTAAAAAAATACAATAGCTTGCAAGGCTGTGAAGTTTTACTTTTAACTAGTGGAATGAAATTGCCAGTTTTTCTTGTTCTGCTTCTGAGAGGTGAAAATAGGGTTACGAGAGCATTTTACATGTCCACTATATTTAATTATCTTTTATTTCCAGCTTCACATGCTTATAAAATCAGTTCTTGAGTTCTATCACATTATATTGATGCTCTCGAGGAAAGGAAAAAAGTAGGAAAAACTACATATCTGGTTAAAAAGGCCAGTGTCAAAAAAATCAGGAGTCTGGTAGCATTTTTTCTGACCAACCAATTATATTAAAAGACAGAAGCTTTTGTGAACTGCAGTTCATTTTATCAGCAACATAAGGGCCAGGGTATAGATGAAGAGATGGTCTTTTCAGACATTTGGGAACAATTGACTTGCTAACTTCCATAGCTACATGTCATATGTGATTTCTTGTTACTGTGTTTGATACAAAGATTCTGAAAGCATTTGGTTGTTTCCTTCCAGTTATCCAACCTTATTGTATATCTCTACCCCTACCTATGTAACTAAAATTACTTGATTTTACTTTTACTGCTTACCTAGCATAGTAACAACATTTATTATTCTTGAGCTAGGACAGTCTGTGACATATGTCTTATGCTGATTTACACAAAAAGGCAAATTATAGGTATGCTTTATTACACATATTTTTACAATTGGGTTCTCACTAACATTATGAATTGATTGATGATGTATGATCTATATATAGAATTCTCTTTTAGTTCCTGGAGAGATAATTGTGTGACATTTCGTTCTTCAAAACTACATCTTGTCACCTCCTATAAAGAATGGAATTTGTCTTCTATAAAATGGAAAGTTGAAAGCAAATGTTTACATCCTTCTGTTTGATTCAGGTTGATCTCCCTTTTTTCTTTTTTGTTCTTCCTATTGCTCTCTTCAGGTTTTGTCAGCACAGGGATGCAAGCAATTTCACTTTAGAAACATTCCATTTCATTTTGCATTATTTTTATAGGTTTATTTTAAAAATGAGTGAAATTCTACAGATTTTTCTGTCTGAAGTAGATGTAAAGTGATATATTTTGATTCTATAATCAAGGCGCTTTCATCACATTTGTGGAACATTTTTAAATTCATTAGCATGGTTGGCCATTGCATTTTTTAATTCTATATATCTTCAAAGGATTAGCTGCATATTGGTTCTGTTTTGAGTACTTAGATGATTTACAGAGAATACTTTTAATTATTTCAGAAATAGCATGTATAAAGTTTCTTTCTCCTGCAGGCTCTATTCCTTTTTTAATATGTTTTCTTTTATATTACAACATGTATTTTCATTAGTATAGCATTGGCATAGTATTTTTAAATGTTTGAATTTCAGTATTTGGTATTTTTGTTTTAATGACATATTAATGATTGTTTTTATGGATTTTATGTCTGAGTTCTTTGTAAGTGTAGTAATATAGTGTGGGGTGTGTATCTGTCTCTCTGTGTGTATTTTGTGTGTATTTTACAGACCTTTATGTATGTTCATCTGTTTTGTATTTGTGTGTATGTGTGCTTATTTTGACTAAATAAATGAATACAAGTTTAAAAGCAAGAAATCTTAATTTTATATGTGCTACTGAAATAAGTATACTTTTTAAGAATATTATCTGGGATAATTTATTTTCTTTTTCAAAAGGACTTACAAAATCATCATTTCTATAATAATATATATGTTCTTTAAACCCACAATTTGCCTGGAATTTGCTCTGGTTCTCAAAAGATTTACTACGTGTACACTTTTAAGTTAATATAGCCAGGTAGTGTCAGAAAGTTTACAGATAAAATCTGAAAACTATAAAAATGGCTTTTCCCATCCAATCTAACAGTATCTCTTTGCCTATTAATCCAGCTAACCACGCTGGAAAAGCATGTTTGCATAAACAGTAGGAAAACATTGCAATCAATATAAAAAGTGAGAATAGCACTACTTATGAATAGACAAGAGAAAAATTTAAATAATAACAAGTTGTCTATTTATGCATTCCATTACCAAGTATAGAAATAGAAAACTAATGTAGTGAATTAGTTTACCTAGAGAAAGTAAATTAGAACTGCTGAGGAAGTAAATCTGGACAAAAATTTGGGAAATCCCCCAAAAGTTGTGATGTTTCAATAAACACTGTATATTTTATACTAGTTCTGTGATATAGGCTATTCTTGATTCAATTTAGAGTGGAAATGCAATCCATAAATATAATGTGCTTAATTCTATCCATAATGGACTTTGGATTTTTTTCTATTATTTTGTAGGAAATAAGAAAAAACTCTTTTCCAACGTAGGTGATAAAATTACTACTCTTTCCAGAGGAAGTGCTTATTTTAAATGTTTCAAATGTTACCTATAATATTATATTAGAGCCTGTAAATATTATAGTAAAAGCTTGATTTAACATTTTGTGGAAAAAGTAACTATTACTGCCAAATACATTATTAGCATGTATTTGCATCTTTTTCCTAATGATATAATTATTAAAGTGATACAAATTGTGTGGTTTGACCATCATATCATAATACAAATAATGTATAAATTGATGCAAATGTCATTCCAGTCATAGCATCATGATAGAAACTGACAGAAATCATATTTGTTTCAGATTGTTTCAGACACGGATTGTTACAGACTACAAAATCCAGATAACTTTTGTATCTCAAATTTATTAAACTGAGGTCTAATAAATGGATGAATAAATGTACTTAATAATATTTGATGTAATATCATTTGTTGATCTTGTATATTCTGTGATTCTTTCATTGCAAAGCACATTATCTAGATGGCCCATGTTAACAAAACACTCCTTTTAAATCACATTGTAGTTCCTCATTTTTTTCCCTTAAGTAAAGATCTTTTAATTTACCATTTAGTCAAATCATATGTAACTCCTTTGATATAAAAATATTTTGGAACAACTACAGCAGTTCCTTACATGTCATATAGAACAAGCATCTAGCATCTCTGCTTTCTTGTTAAAGCACTCTGCTTATGAATATAAAGACATATAGGTGCCAGGCACCCTTCCTTTCAAAGAAGTTCTCAAGATCCTGATTTCTTTTAACTTGAATCTATTGTTAGAGTACATCAAGAAAAACATATGACTAGGATCAGTTAACACTTTTTTTTTTAGAAAATACCCTTGACTTAATTATGCATTCAAATATAGAAATACAAAACTAGCAGCTAATAGAAGAAATACTTTCCATAGTGATAATTACCAATAGACTTAAAATTAGGTTTATGGATATCAGTAAAATTCAATCTCATTCCAAGTTTTTAACAGAAAAAGACACTTATTTAAAATCAGGATCATCTGAATTAATGCTCTTCCTGAAAGATTTTCCACTTATGGTTTTAACTAAACATTCATAAATATGTCTTACATTGTATGATTAGTTTGGCAGTAAATGCAATACTTTAAGTGAAGTGATCTTATACATTAAATCTTGTTCATGTAGGTTTCTTTAGGATAGGGAGTTTTATTGAACATAATATAAAGCAAATACATTAAGCACATTAAAATACATTAATGCAAATGCATTAGCTATATCTAAACTTCATTTTTTTCAGCATCACTCCTTTATAATTAGCTTAAATAACCCATTTAGCTGAAAGTTCAAACATTGCTAATGGCTTTAAAAGAGCATTAAATATTGTTAAATATTTTATATACAAAAGAACAAATGCTTCTAAAAATGCCATTGAAAAGTTATCTAGAGTTTATTTCATAAAGATCTTAAGTTAATGTAGTTATTTGTATGCATATCACACATTTATTTATTGAAATAGGAGAGATGTATATATTATTTTATTCAAATTAACAATCAGTAAATTAAAACTTATTGAGTATGGAACTTTGCTAGTTTCTGGCATTTGTTTGAAAAATATTGAATCCTTTATTTTTTATTATTACTTTGAAGAAGATATTTTGTAATGCTTTTTTTAAGCATCAGTTTTAACTGTGAACTGTGTTCACAATTACCCAGTCAAGATCTCTTTAGACTGCAGTTGGCCTGTGAGAATGTCTCTGAATTGTATGAATTAGTTCCACAATTAATTCTTTGGAGGCCATCATTTAGCATTGAATACAAGGTGCTATGCATTCTTAGGAATTTTGGCATTGTGATGTCAATTCATTTATTTGGGATGTTCCAGCGAAGCTTGGCATGAATTATGATCTTAACTCCTAGAATATTGTAAGCATGCCATTGCCTGACATGCTCATGTTTCCTATTTTAGACCTGACTGATCTTCAGATAACATATGGAGGTAGAAGTAATTGGAAAATTGGCAGACCTGTCATGAAACCTTACTAGATGAAACAAAAATACGATGCTGTAGCACATAAGTGTCTTTGAAGTTAAATTTATTGTCTTTTATCAATGGCGAAGAAAACATAACTGATCTTCAAAAAAAGACACGGTTCTTTCTCAGTGGCACATGCTGTTGAAAAATAAATTTTATATATAATGGCATTTCTTGCATTTTAAAAATGGTTTCCTAACAAGTTGACTGGTATCTGGGAATATCTATCTAATATTTAATATTTTACCAATTTTCTCTCCATTTCATTACTGCATTTTATTTATCTGGTAAGGAGGCATTTTTATTGTAAACATTAGCATTTTCATTTGCTTAAATGGAAAAATTACCAGCCAAGAGCAAAGATATTGTATCTATATATTGTAGGTATTAGTTTTTCACAATTATACCTTCTGTCTATCTCAACTAGTAGCAGCTTGAATGAATGAGTGGTAACCAGGTTTTAGATGCTAATTGATCCTTCTTTGTTTTAAAAAAAATCCATCTACATTTAAAGTGCCTATTCTGTTTTTATCTTCATCCTGATTCTCCGTTTAAATAATCTCAGACTAATTTTACTTTAATGGATTTTTAAAAATCCACTTTGTTCTGGTTATCAAGCATATTTGAATGTGAGAATCTTGATTGCTTGATGAATAATCTTCACCAGAACAAAGATGGGGTAACTAAACTTATTGTTTCTAGCTGTATACTTTTAATTTCCTTTTGGATCAATTTTAAGTGACACAATATTACTCTGACAATTCCATGAAAATTCCAAGGGCAGATATTGTGTAGAATTACTGTCTAATATTATGTCAGTTTTATCTGTGAGTTGCAGAAGATTTAACTTGTTGCTTGTTTTTCCGAAAATCCACATGAAACCTTAGGTATCATGGAGTACATATTAGCATTTCTTCTTTTATTTGATAGAGATGGTTTTTCAATACTTTCCCCATAATAATTCCATTCCAGATGAAAATGAACAAATTGCAATTCTAAAAATTTAGAATTTATGAAAAATAACAAATATGAAAGCTCATTTTTGGCCCTTGGCTGGTTAGGGTGGTAAAGTGTCAGCTCTTTCTGGAAAGCTATCCAACAATCTTCTTAATGGTTGTCCTTTGTCTTGTAGATATGATAGGTGAGAAGAGCTTCCTTTGGGTCCTTTAAGCTTGAAATTTTGAAGACAAAATATTTTATATTCACTTGAAATTAGAATTGAAGTTTGGCTAGGCAGAATCTTTTGAGATGATGGGGATCCTGGGATTTTGTGATGTCACTTGGGATTTTTTAGAACCTTTCTCTTCTGAGAATAGGGTAGGGTTATCTGTGAGATTAGCTCTGCCAATTGTAGGATATTACTTGCCTCTCCTGATTGATTTGAGGTACCAGGGAGAGAATGAGGCTATTTAAAGTGGCTAGTAAATGCATCTTTGAGAGAGGGACCAGTTACCAGCTCTGAAAAAAAGCAGTAGTTCATCTTTTCCTAAAAGAGCCATTACACAGTCAAGTTACTGTAGACAATTCACCTTTCTGTGGAAATTTGTTAAGAAGGTAATGTGACAGCAATTACAAAGAACTTTAGATTAAGCATATTATCCTTTCCTGTCTGGGTTCAGGTCTGGTCCTGAGACTCCCCCTCCCCCCCAAAAAAATTGGTGGTTCTTGGGGAATGCACCTTTCCTTGTATTGTTTGATGTTTTAGCAGTATTCAGTACCACCAACTATGAAAATATTTTTAGATCATCTGTTGCAGATTAAAATTCTGGTACTGCAGTAGTTTTACTTCATTCTGAATGCTCAATCCCCATTCATATTAGTAGGAAAGAAGAGGATGACTGGACCTCTCCCCTTTCTCCTTTAATATCTATATGAAACTGGCAGAGACCACACAGAGCTCAGTTCAGAATAAAATATTAACAACTGAAGGTACTCAACTGTGGAGTTTTAAAGAAATTGCTGTGGAGGTGCTTGGAAATTGTGAAGGAATTGTCAGAAAACCATGGAGATGAGTTGAAGGGAATATTCAGGAGCTTTCATAGATAACAAGGAGGAAAGCATCCATTAGCAGAGAAAGGAGGTAATGTTAAAAAGCTAGTGAACCTGGGGCATCCCTGATAAGAGGGAGGGAAACACAAAACTCAAGCAGATTTGTAAGAATGATTTTCTATAGCCAATCTCAGATATGGTATAGTTCTAGTCTTCCTGTGGAGTCAGTTTCCAAATTTGGTCAATTTTGTGCAGCTGACAAGAAGGGATGAAACAATTTTAGGATGAATCCCAACAGGACAAAAATCTTCTGAACTCATATATCCCTGTAAATGGTGTGCTGTTACCACTGAAGAAACTGGTGCATAAGTGGGGTGTGTGTGTTCCTATTGGGTTCATAATACTATATCAGCAGAGACCATATCCAGGAAGGATTTGTCCAGTTTTGCCATTACGCTGTTTTTCTTAGTTCAGTAGGTATTGGCAATAGAATTGTTTGCATGGATTACTGCAATTCAGTCTACAATAGAGCTGGCTTGGTTGCCAATAGGAGTTTCAGTCAGATAGATTGAGTATTGCCTGTAATCTGTATATTAATAAAATTTGTTACACTCTTTCACTGGCAAAATTTTGAATTACGGTGCAACAATTTTTGAACCAAGGTACCTCAGATGGGTTAGGTTGCAAAATGTGGCCAACATCCAGGATTCATGAGCGGATAAGAGAGAAGCGTGAATGGCATGGTCTACGGGGGAGGAAAGGGCCTTGATCCCCTTCATGGGCTGCAGCTGTGAGACTGTTTAAAAGGACAAACTGTGCATGGGCCAGTGCTGGAAGCAAAGTGTGAAAATATTTCTAGTTTGTCAGTTCTTATCTGAGTTCTGGCATCCTTCCTAGTGTGTGTATTTCGATATCTGTGGACGTCTTCAA
>AZIM01000592.1:504267-516165 GCA_000516915.1 Ophiophagus hannah
AGATAGATAGATAGATAGATAGATGTCTTTGGTTGTTCGGGTTTTCTCCCACGTAAAATTGGAAGTATCTTCACGACGTTTCGACGAAGTCTCATTCGTCATCTTCAGGCTTTAGGATGGTGCTTACAGTTTCGTGCTTCTGTGAGCNATTAGGGAAGCCATCGAAATAGAGAAACAGAAGCACGAAACTGTAAGCACCATCCTAAAGCCTGAAGATGATGAATGAGACTTCGTCGAAACGTCGTGAAGATACTTCCAATTTTACGTGGGAGAAAACCCGAACAACCAAAGATCCACATACAAACACCCGCGAAAACCTCAGAAAACAAATATATATATATATATCTTTATGAGGAATCTGAAATATATATATCTAATATATATATATTAGATTTTAGGTTCTGTTATTTAAAAATTGAATACTGACTGTGACAGGCAATCATAGAAACAAATCTGAGGTGTTTCATGCTTCCCTCCATCTGTAATTTACTCCAGATTTTGTTAACACACAAGGTAGTTTAGGGCTGGTGTCAGATGATCCAGATCATAAGTTCTACAGAGCTTTTGGTGCCTTTTGAAAATCATTTGATTTATATACTTACTAAGAAGAAATTATTCCTTATTTGAGATGATGAATTGCTTGCATTAGTTCATGCTACCATACTCACTCCTTCTACACAGGGAAGATTTACTGTGACATTGTTCTAAGGGTATGAAGTAAATATGATAAAATGTCCAGTCCTGCCAGTTAAATGCACAAAGATACAAATGTACTCTTTGCATCCCCAAAGACGGCTTCTGGTAATTACTTCCTCTTTTATTTTATTTTTATAATGCCATGTCTGCATTTAACATTAATCACAAGCAGTGGTAAGCAGGATTCACTGCACAAATTGCTGACAGAGAAAATCTGCCTTGAGAATAATTTGTCTTTTTACCTTCATTTGCACAATAGCCATTAGAGAAAGTGGGAAAACAGGAAGCATGTGGGACTCCATTGCAGAAAAGCTTTTTTTTTCCCAGCTAAGTGTGATGGGTAGGTGGGAATGAAACGTGACTAACACCATTGCAAATGTTTAAAATGTAAGTATGTCTATGCATGTATATATGGATTTGAGTAACAGTATGAACAGATAAGGTAGGCAAAATAGAGGGAAAAAACACTAAACGTTAACCTGGGTGCTACAATGAGATTTAAAAATGTTTAATTTTTACACAGAATTACCTAAGCTGGAAACATAGCTTCTAATCTAAAAAAGCTTTTTATTCCCAAACTTCTGTTTAAGAATCCAGTCCTATATCTATTTGAAAAGGAAGTGTAACTGTAGAACTTGGTAAATCAAGGTAAAATTAGGCTATATACTATATTTTAAAGACTTCTTATTTAATAGGATAAAATACAAAGGAAAATAAACAATAACTGTATACTGTCAGACTATAGCCATGTCATAAATAGCTGAAAGAGAATTTGAACTCTTGATTTCTGATGACATATATGTTCTTCTTTCACAGCAATAACTTGCTCTTTTGCCATTTAAACAAATGCAGGAACATAAAATGATATTGAATTTTAAGTGTCCTTCACATATTCCTTTAGAACCATTGAGGCTCATCAGCTTGTCAAGTTCATTGCCTATCTACGGTAGTTTTCATGGCCTGCAAGAGGCAAAAGACTGTCTTGTTATATTTATTTACTTATTTATTAATCAAATTTATACCGTTGCCCAACTCACAGAAAATAATTTATTGTGTTTCTTCTTTTATTTACTTAGTGATTTATATTCCTTTAAAATGAATAGGGTAGGCTACAAGTTTAAAACAATCACACAAATACAGAGCCCATGTTAAAAAACCATACAAATCCCTTCAGTTAAGACAAGGAAGTAGAAATCATTCTCACAACCTCCCTTAATTTTGCTTGCTCCATACTCATTATGTTTCACATGCTGGGGTGTGTGCATGTGTGTGTGTGTGCCCTGGAGGTGTTAGTTATGTTTATACGTAAGCACTGTGTTCAGCCTTATCCATCCCAGCAGTCAGAATGATGATTTTTTTTAAAGGGCACTCTGTCAATCATTTATAGTTAAAAATTAGGCTGTCACCTTCTTTGATATGGCAGTCACTTTATTTATGGAAATTGTAATAGACAAATAATTCACCCTGATGGGATCTTAAGATTTGTAAGCTTACTCAGTGCTAAATTTGCATAAGGTAACTTCTGGATGGGTTACCTTATTAATATTTTTTGTTTGGGTGAAGAAATCCTTATTTCAGCAACACCGTTTGCTTAGCTATAAGCTTTTCAGTAAATCATTACTATACCAGAACAGCTCAGCAAGTCTTGAATATCAGAGTAACAATTAGAAATGTCACTGCACTTCATGCTTATTAGTCCTAAAAATTAAATGGTTAACTTAGTGTGTTTAAAAAGTTGACAATGAAGAGTTGCCTAGAATACCTTAATTATCCCTTTGGGTTGCCATGCACTGCTGCCCACCTCAACCACCCAGGAAGAGAAACATGAAATGCAATTGCCTTCAGGTTATCTGGATTTTCAAAATTTATTTTCTCTTTGTGAACACAAAACTGTTAGAAAGATAAATTAATTTAACTATCATGACTTATGGTTCCCTTATGAGTTACATCACAGAGTTGGGTTTCTTTTTTTAACAGCATCATTTTATCTGCACACTATAGAAACAACTACTTCTAATTTTGGTCAGAATTCTCAACTGTGACCTTTGCCTCCTGATACTTTTAATCCAGTTTCATCAGTATTCACATTGATATTTCCCAAATGGTATTTATCAATTAATTAACACTATAGATGCAAGTGACTTGTTTAATAAACTGTGAAAGAGGACAAAAAATCTATACATTTCCAATCTCTCCCTTTCCCTTCTCTCTCTCCTGTCTCTCCCCCTCTCTCCCCCCCTTCTCTCTATTACACACACACACATATTACATACAAATCAGGGGTGCGATTCAACTGGTGTAACAACCGGTTCAGTTGTGAACGCACGCTTTGTGCATGTGCATGCCAAATGCGTGCTTTGCATGCATGCACAGCATTTGCTAATCACCTTCTCCAGCAATCCCTGTCTGTTAAACAGCTGATACACGGCAATCTGCTATGCCGCGCAAAGAATTTAGCTTGAAAAACAAGATATAAAGCACAGCCTAGAGCCCAGGCAGGCGGGTAGGCCAAACAGCTGATTGTCAGAGCAAACCGAACCAGTTCTCTCTCAGCTGATCCTTGGAGCTACCAGTTCATCTGAACCAGGCTGAACCTATAGAATCCCACCCCTGATACAAACATACAGCTGTAATTATGAGCAGTAGAAGGTAGATTTATCATGAATTGCAGTTGATGAGTAACATTTTCACAAAAGTGGAAATTGTCTCACCCTTCCTATCTTTCCACTAAATAATTTCAGATGAAAGACCAGCATGCTTTGATCAGAAGCAGACATTTCTTTATCCTGTGAGAAGTCTACAAGCACAAGAAGTATGCAGATATTCATATGTCCATATGGTATTAAGAGAAGAGCAGGAGTGAAGGCATGGTATTACACCTATGACTTGTTGGTTAATTTTCCATAAGTGGGTGCTCACTTTCCCATCTAGAAACATCTAGAGCTCCTCAACACTTTGCTCTGGGGAGGAGGGGAGGGGGAGATTTGGAAAAATAAGTGGCTACGTACATAACAACTCTAACTTAAACCAAATGTATTCCTCACCCCCAGACCATGGTGCAATTGCAGAAGGCAACCAGTGATCCCTCAGATGAAAAATGCTTGTATTCTGAGATAGTGCCAACAGAGCACTCCTGTGTATTTTCAATTCTGTTTTGCATCCAAGCACTACACTGCTTATAATGTCTAATCTCTTTCCACTGACTTTAATGGTACTTTTTATGAACAATTGTCATTGCTTTCTTGTAAAATAAACAATAGATGATGTAAACAGGTCGCCTTGTTGTACAGATCAGCCTTTACATGCTCTTTTTCTGGGGAAAGACAAAAAGAGATCCTTTTATCTGATTTGTTACAGTAAAATATTTTTCTCATCAGAGTTTGAAGTCACAAGCACACAACATAGTCAGAAACACCCACGTGAACCAGTAAGACAGATAGTAGTTTACCAGTGGGAAGAAGTTTTCTCTTAACTTGTAACCTTTTGAACTCTGGTCCAGAAGTGGGATTCATTGCTTCTCTCCTAGATTGGAGAAATTGGAAGAAAGACTTCTATTGCAGCCATCTCTGTGGAGTTCCTGAAGTGAGAGCAAACTGATACACGGCTGCCACTTTTAGATGTGTAGCTTATCTCTGGGGTGTATTGATTACCTCATGAGGTGGATACCTCTATATTCCTAAGCCCTAAGTCCAGAGCCTAGTGATTTATGTCAATGCAGGTAATAGAAGTGAACATTAAGAGTGCAGAAGAGAAGCCACAACTGCGATAACTTATAAGACACACTATAAATGCCCTGAGAAACCAGAAAGGAAAGGAAAGGGGGGGCCCCTCCAAGATCAGAACAGACTGCTTTTCAAAGAATGACCTGCTGCAGTGTGGCAAGCATCAGAGCCATTCTAGTGACAGATGATGATACAACCATCTTGTTTTGCCTTTCTAAATGAGTCTGCATCTGTGTCTTGTGATCCAGCTGATTGATGGTGACACTACAAGCACATTGCCAAGGCAGCGCAATTCTGAGGAATTGTGAGGTCATGTGTCTTTGGGCCAGCCTAAGTTAGCATGCCTCTTCTTTAATCTCAATGGAAAGCCATCCCCAGAGACCGGAACTTTGTTTAAATTAAATTGAAACATAAATTCCCTTGTTTTTCAGAACTGAATTGGAGGCATAACCCCTGCAAATTTACTGCTACCTTCTTAAAAACTGAAGCTTGGAAAACGAGAGAGATGTTTGCAGTTGCTAACACCTATGGTGATACACATTCTGAGAATGATAGACTGGGATCATGAGTGGATTTGGATCTGCCCTTGCTATATCCAAACTTCTTAATTTTGGATGATATTTTTTAGGTGGGATTTCATGCAAAAAAGAAAACACTACTCAATGTACCAAAAACAGAACCATAATGATAGGTTAGGAATGCAAATTCAAATATGTAAAACTAAGATAAGAGAACACCTGTCATTCTAGATTCAAATCACCAGGTCCTGACAGACTACATCCCAGAGTTCTGATGGAACTGGAAGACATGATTACAGAACAATTGAAACATATCTTTCAAAGTTCTTGAATCACCAGGGAACTACTCTAGAACTGGAAAAGAGCTGATATGGTTCCCAACTTCAAAAAAGGAAAAAAACATCCATAAAATTACAGACCAATCAGCATCAATCAACATCAATACCTGGAAAGATCTTGGAAAAGATAATCAAGCAACAGATCTGGGAAGCAAGATTCTAATCAGAAACCAACATGGATTCATAAAAAGCAGATTATGCCAAACAAATCTTATTTCATTCTTTAACAAAGTGACCAAATTAATAGATTAGTGGTATCCTGTGGACATAGTATACTTAGATTTCAATAAAGCATTTGTTAAAGTAGACCACAATCTACTTCTTGGCAAGCTAGTAAAATGTGGGATAGAAAGCACCACCACCAGGTGGGTTTGTAACTGACAAATCGTATGCGACATGTAGTCCTCAAACTACATCCACATGGAGGGAAATAAGCAGTGGGGTACTTCAAGGTTCTGATTTAGGCCTGGTACTCTTAATTTCTTCATAAGTGATCTAGATGAACGAATTGAAGGGGAATTCATCAAGACAGCTAACACCCTAGAAATCAAGCTCAAGTTCCAAAAAGATCTTGACAGGTTTGAATACTGGGTCCTATCCATCAAAATGAAATTCAATGTAGATAGACAAGAAAAACCAACTGTATAGATATAAATTAAGTGAAACTTGACATAATGCTAATAACTCTGAGTGGGATCTTGGAGCCCTAGTTGATAATCACTTAAATATGAGCCAACAGTATGAGGCATCAGCCAAAAAAGCCAATGCAATCCTAGGCTGCAATGAAGGAATTGATCATAGAAGGATTGACTCAAGATCGTGTGAAGTTCTATTATCGGTTTTAAAAGTCTTGGTAAGGCCATACTTGGAAACTGCATCCAGTTCTGGTCACAACAATATTTAAAAAAAGATATTAAGACTCTGGAAAAAGTACAGATAAGAGCAACAAAAATGATAAGGGGGCTAGAGGCTAAAACATATGAGGAATGGTTACAGGAATTGGTTATATCTAGTCTAATGAAAAGAAGGTCTGGGTGTGGCATGATAGCACTGTTCCAATATCTGAGGAACTCTTACAAAGATGAGGGGTCAAACTATTTTCCAAAGGACCAAAAAGCAAGACAAGAAACGATGGAAACTAACCAAGCAGAGAAGCAACCTAGAAGTAAGGTGAAATTTCCTAACAGTGAGAGCAATTAACCAATGGAATAGCTTGCCTTCAAAAGTTGTGGGAGGGTTGGAGGCTTTCAAAATGAGACAGGACCATTTGTCTGAAATGCTATAGGGTCTCCTCCTCAAGCAGGGGGTTGGACTAGAAGACTTTCAAGGTCCCTTCCAACTCTATTATTCTATGTTATATGTACAGAGCTGACCATAAAATCCCTAAGTCAAATTACAAGTTTACTGTAAACTTTCAAAGTGTAAGAACCTTAATATTAACCTCTACTATTTAATTAATGTATTGCCACAATCTAATAGAACAGTGCTTAATCTTGGACTGTTTATGTTGGCAGATAATAAAGACAGACAGAGAATATCTCAATTTAAGTATAAGATAGTTTCCTTAAGTAGATTGTGTGACATAATACTTCCTAATTACAACAGAGCATTTGGTGAAATACCCTGTGATTTTTTGATCAGCAAATTGGCTGCAAGTGACCATGATATTCCTATTTTTCTGGAGAATAATTACTCAAAGACTACTTATCAACAACTCGTTATCACATTAGAGAAAACTACCAAGTTATCTTAGTACTAAATTTTTATCTTAGTCCCTAAATTTTTGAATACTTTACTAGTAACACAAAGAAATTTTAAGAAAACTGGATAGTGAATAATAGAACAAAATCTAAGAAGCAAATGCAAAGATCTTAATTTAAGAAATATCAAGACTGGTACAAAATGAGACAGACCTGGCTTAGCCCTAGTATGTCCATAGAGGACACTGGAAAACTAATATGAATCAGCACTTTAATCTGGCTGCCAAAAAAAAAGGGGGGGGGGAGAAAAAGATATTCTATTCAGATTTACTTATTTATATTTTAAGAAAGAAATGAAATAAATTGGAACTCATTCAAGAGAGGAGAGCCAACATGATCAGCAGACTAAAGTATAGGGCTTTGACAAGCTATTGAAAGAACTGTTCATGTCAACTTTGCGAACAGAAGGTTGAGCAGCATGATAGCATTTTAAAAGTATCTGACAGGTTGTCAAACAGAATAAGGCTGATATCTATTCTTTTTAGTCCCAAAGCTTAGAAGGTTATAATGCACTGAAGTTTTAAGAAGGCAGATTTCAGGTGAACATCAGGGAAAAATTCCTAACACTGAGTGATTTGACAGTATAACCAGTTGTCCAGGGAAGTGCTGAGTTCTTAGTTACCAGATGTGTCACACAAAGGCCAGACAGCCACCCAAACTGTCAAGAATGTTTTAAACTAGATTCTTAAAACAAGCAGTAGATTGTTACCAATGTATGGTCCTTCCAACTCTATGACTTCATGAAATAGAACAGCTTGAACCTCATCAGCCATATGCTAATATATATTACAAAATTAGCAATGGCAAATTTTTCTTTTTCATTCTGAAATTTTATAAGCCTTTCTTAAGTTTAACCATCTAGATTTATGCACACCATCTAGATTTAGGCATACAGTTTGCATGTAGATTTACTACTTTGGAAGTAGGGAGTTGATTAAAGTATCTTTGATGCAGAGTCCATTTAAAATAATATATGTGTGTTTCAGAGTTCATATACATCAAAAAAATAAGTAGTAAAGGCTTTGAGATCAGAAACAGCTATTATTTCCTGACAAGCTTAAATCTCAGCATTTCTTTTTGCTAGAAATCATACACCATAATAGATCATTCATGCAACTTAAATCACATCTAGCAATAATGCTGATCTGTCCAGTGATTTTGAATATGATGCTATTTCTGAAACAACATGCTTGCTCCCTTACATTCTTTAATTTGTCCTTTCTTTATGAATCTTGTATACCATCAGCAAATTATACTAGGCCCCTGCGCTGATTTCATTTTAAGAAATACCACAATTAATTCAATTTAGCACAGCAGCAAACCTCCAAAGCCTTATTGTGCAGTTATTTATGTTTGCTAAAACCATGTGCATGCAAGGGAGGGCTATCTGCCCTGTATTCTTTACTAAGAATAAAAAGCATTTCCATATTGTCAGCTAATTTATAAAGAAGTATTTACAAAGTGAAATTTTAACAGCTATCAAAGGACAAAAACAAAAGAGGGAGAGAGTAATTCTGTTGTACAAAAGGCCACCAGTTTCAATTTTCTTTCGGCAGAAGCTGATTTATTCAGTATTCGTTGATTGAATTTATTTATAATTACCCTATGCTGAATAAATCAAACATAACAGAAAAGCAGTTTATCTCCATGTACTAATTACACATGCAGAGGCAAAGAGATGCTGAAAGATTAAAGGGAGAATGGATTGGCATGCATTAATGATTGGGGGTGACTCTTTTATTACCTCTGCACCATATTCATATAATCGAATAATAGGGTCACTGCCATGAAAGAGGGGAGCAAGCTGTACTTAAATGGTTCCCAAAATGATGGCAAGAGAAATGGTACAGTGTTCTTAGTTGCCAGACAAAGACAAGAACAATAAAAATACACAGAATGTTATCTGGAATTCCTTGTTTGCCACTGTTAGTCCAGGGTATGCATTAAGGACCCTATTTAAGAAATTAACTTATCAGAGAGTGAAGGAGAGATTTTATTTTTAAAACTTGCCAGTTCCAATTTGTTTAGGCAATTGGGAAAACAGCAGGCCCTTCTTTTGTGGTAAGATTTTACATTTTTCAAAAGGACTTATCTTTGGTGTTGGAGGCAAGTGTTTTGACATGAGACGTTTCTTTATTATGCAAACCATTGAATAAGGCCCATTGCAATTTGCTGGAGAGCTTTTGTGGTTCTATCAGGTGGTACCAAAACATTTTGATTTCCACTTTACCAGTATTTATCTCTGTGGGAAAAAGTTATTATTTCAGAATCCCCAAGGAACTTGGGCTTGTATGTGCTAATTATTGTTACCACTTTTCTGAAGCTTATCAGAATGCATATCTTAAAAGTTTTCTGGGGGGAAAATGTGACAATAAAGGAAAGTACAAAAGGAAATAAATGGGAGAGGAAAACATTTACAGAGAGGAAATTAAAAAAATACTGAGCAACCCCAGACATTACTACAATAATGTCACATCAGATATGAAATCTCATGTATTTTTCTTAGTAAGGAAGGGTCAAAATATGAATTAATAGGCAAGGCCCACCAAGAAAGTGATATTTGGGTTATATTTGGAAAAGGAAAACTGAATGGAGGTGGATGATTCTCACCAACAAAAATCTTATTCATTTTTATTGTAGCAGTTTGCATTTACAGTATGATTATCATAAAAGCAATCCTAACCCTTCACAGGTCTCAATTCTGATTTAATTAAAAGGTGAGTATGCATACATGTAATTTGGAGTTCGGCATCATAGACAAAAATAGCCCATGCTCCAGGGTCATGGAAAATCCATCACACAAGTATCTCTGTGCATATGAAGTGACCACATGCAATCCTTGATGTTTTTTTTCTCTATGAGTTAGGATTAGACACATCTGAAGAGCATGAGGGTTGGGAATGATGATTTAAAATTATCTTGTTATCCATAGGAGGACCATGTTTGTGCCATAATACCAAATTAAAATGAATGCATTTCAATTTTATTTGTTCATGTAGAAAGTATCCTTAGAACTTCTTTAACAGTTCTAATGTCATTGGTTGTATAATATGACCCAAATATTGTATTTTGGTTAGCATGTTGTTCAATATCCTTGCTCTCTGATGGGCATTGGATCCATTCACGATCAACTAATGCTAATAGGTAATTTGATGCATCTTCTAATATAAGGTGAATATAAAGAGCATGTGGGAACCTTTGAGAAATATATTCCCCTACAGAAGTAAACTATCTTTTAAAAACTTTTGTGGTTTCCAAAGTGGTTGTAGAAGTTGATACTGTTCCAAACTGAACTGTAAAATTTAGGCATCTTTTTTTTCTCCCTGTAATTGGCAATAAGGAGCTGATTAAGTAAAACTTACTATGGAGATTAATCATTTCAAAAAGATGAAAGGTCAAATGAAATACACTTTCTTTTTAATCATAGAGAACGAAGCAAACTTAATTGTATTTATGCACTGTCAAGTTTATATAATCCTGTATTAATCTATGCATCTTTTCACAATCTTATCTATGCTTTCCAGAATAAGAGCCATGGTGGCCCAGGGGTTAGAATGCAGTATTAGAGGCTAACTCACTGCTTACTGCCAAGAGTTTGATTCTGACCACCTCATGGTTGATTCAGCTTTCCATCCTTCCGACATTGGTAAAATGGGACTCAGGTTGTTAGGTGCAATATGCACTGTGAAACGGTATATAAGTCTATGTGTGCTATTGCTCTTAGTGTCTTCTAAATTGGTGCACTGCTGAAGACAAGATATTTCTGGCAAGGAATAGGTTAGAGATTAAATATAGTAGGAATAGGTTAAATATTTGCTCTCAAACAAGAATAGTGTGACTGCTCTGATTTTTTAAAAAACAACAACTGGCAATTGCTATTTTTATGAGCATAGATATTATATTAGTCTATTAAAAAATCATAAAGTAAATGAAACAACCCTTCTTTTCCCCTCTTCCCTCTTCCAACAGAAAACGAGAGGAATAGAGAGTTATGTAAGTATATATGTATGTATGCGTGCATAAACTACCAGCATGCCTACCATCCCTATCTTACTGTCCCCATTTATCTGTATTTACTTCCCTTGTTCATGTTTANCCTTGTTCATGTTTATGTTCATACCTATACTTGTTATCTTGTACATGTTTGACAAATAAAATAAAATAAATATATATATATATATTTTAATAAACAAGAACTGGTGGCTCTTAAGATCTAGATCAGCATTTTTCAATCTTGGCAATTTTAATTATGTTGATTTCGACTCCCACAATTTTTCAACCAGTGTGCTGGTTGGAGAATTTTGGAAATTGAAATCCATATATCTTAAAGTTGAAAGATCGAAAAACAATTTTGAAAAACAAGATCTAGAACAATACTCAAAATAAATGCTACCATTTATTTTTAAATAGCTTGCCAAAAGCCAAACTTTTAAAAATAGTGGTGCAAGACAGGGGTGATTCCAGAGCAAAAACTAAATTTGATTTCCTTTGTTTTATATTTATTCTCCAGTATCAGCAAATAAAAATAAAAATACACTTAATGTGATTATTTGCAGATACAAACATACCATTTTCTCTCTCTACATGCTGCCAAGAGGTATCAAATTACCACCTCTATCAAATGCCTGGATTAACACATCACATTAAGACAAAACCAAGCAAAGAACATTATGATACAGGGCCTTTTCCTAACTGTTGACTTAAAACACAATCCATCTGTCCTTGAATTGGCACAAAATATTGCCTACATACAAACTTGCTATCTAGATGCATATCCTTAAAAATGGAATAGATAGCACCATCACTAGATGGACTCGCAACTGGCTGACAAACCATACTCAATGAGTAGTCCTTAATGGGTCTA
>AZIM01000592.1:546865-559659 GCA_000516915.1 Ophiophagus hannah
TAAAATGAGGACCCAAATTGTTGGGGGTGATATGCTGATTCAGTAAACCACTTAGAGAGGGATGTAAAGNTCCGTCCAAGGTGGGTAAAATGAGGACCCAAATAGTTGGGGGTGATATGCTGATTCAGTAAACCACTTAGAGAGGGATGTAAAGCATTGTAAAGTGGTATATAAGTCTAAGTGCTATTGCCATTTGCAGGGGATATCAGTGCCTAGTTCCCACAAATAGTGTTGGCCCCAGAGACCATAAGTAATGTCTATAATCTTACCTCCATTACCAGTGATGTTTTTCCCAGATGCTGAACTGAAAAAAGGAATGTCAGAGTAGATTAGGAGTATGATGCAAAGTATATATAAAATCCAAAATATTCTGCTCCTGCTTAGATACAGTATAATTTATATATGTCTTTGTGGAGAATGGAAAGCCTCCCATTTTACAATAATTACACAAGTCTGAAGAATTTACTTTCACTGAATGAATTAAGAATACTATTTCATACTTTCTTATAGTTGAGTACAGGAGGGCTGTACGAATGATGGGCCTGTTCAAAATGCTCATCAGGCATGCAAGTGTAAACACCTATCCTTGAAGTGTGATAATGGCATGTGGGAATGACCTTGGGACTTACAAGATTCTGTTAATGTAAACTGACAATAAAGCATAGCTAGTTCATTGGGTGTGCTCCCTCTCTTGACTACCTTGCAAGAATGACATTGGGTTTACAAGTCTGAAAGTTAAATTCTCTCTCTCCATGCTTTTGCAGCCCAAGAAACTAGAGATGGTCCCTTCTGAGTTGTTTGCCACACCCACATTCCTTCTACAGGGTCAGATGCCTTTTATCCAATTGTTGCCAGGCTGTGGTTTCCCCCCCCCCCCCCCCCACTCTCAAGATCATTCCCACCATTAGAGATGCTGAGGCTGTTGCAACCTATAAGGCTAAGAGCCACTGCTTTGGAGTCTTTCCCAGATCATGTTGTGTGCAGTGTTAAAATCAATGCCTGTACATATATAGGCAGCATTTCACTTATGGCCACAACTGGAACTGGAATATCAGTAACTAAGCAATGCAATCATTAAGCAAGTCAACACTGGACCGGACTGAATTTTACAACCATTTCCATCACAGTTGTTAAGCGAATCACCACGTTTGTTAAGTGAATTTCACATGGTTCTAAGTGAACCATAAAGTTCTTAGGTGAATTCGGATTTCTCAATTTTTTGGGAAGTTGGATAGGAATGCTGCCAAGGTAGGAAGGCAGTAAAGTGACCGCAAAACACTGCAACTATGGTAAAGGTGAGCTGGTTGCCAAATGGCCAAATTGTGAACATATAATCACAGGGATGGTGTGTCAGTCTAAGTTAGAAGACAGGTCATAACTCACTTTTTCAGAGGCCATTGTAATTTCAAACTGTTGCTCAATGAATGAAAGTTGAAGATTACTTATAAAAGAATAGGGCATTAATCACAAAACCACATCTATCATCCTGCAGATTTTGATATGCTACCACAGATAACCCCAGGAGTTTCACAATTCAGGGACCAGTTTCCTATGTACTGTTTTTCTTTTTTACAAAAATGTGTTTTTAAAAAGCCTGCTGAGTCAGGAAGCCTGGCAAGGGTCTGAAGAGAGAACTATAGGCAACACATTGCCTGATTTAATTAATCACTACATAACGCTCCAGACATAATACACATATTAAGAAGATTTAGCTTATTGACATAGACCTGAGAAGTCAGAACTAATATCGTGTGTAACAGGAGTCTGATAAAATTGATGAGCTATATTGCTTATTTTATCTGTTTGTAACTAGAGATATATAGACATACACACGATCTTAAACGGACATTATTTGAAAGGCATTTTTTTTGGAAATGTTAAATGGTTCTGAATAGCAATAAAATTGGATCATATTTTAATACAAACCTCAGGATGGAAGCAGATAAAACAAATGAAGTAGCTATTACCAGAATGATTACATAAAAACTTGCACATTGGAGGAAAAGCTTGTACGTTGTTATGTATCAAGATGGTTCAATTCAAAAGAATGGTAAAAATATCATTTCTATGCCTTAAAATGATTAGAGGCATTTCATGTGAGAAAGCTCCATGAATATACTACAGTTTCCATCTTAGATTAGATACCCAACAATGATGAATCAGGATATATTTTTAAAAATAATCTATATTAACCATTGTCCTGAAAAGTTCTCATCCCACAAAAAGAAAAAGAAAAAAAAATCAAACAAACTCAAGATTATATTAGATTATCCCAAATAGGAAGAACAGGACTATCAATCCTTCATCAATGAAATACTTTCCATTAGTAGGAGAAAAATAAGTAGTAAATTCGTATTCCTTCCACTGAACATATTGGGACACTGTTTAGTTAAGTATTTTTCCCAAGATTAGTGCACAACCACTTTTTTCTTTTTTTTCTCTTTTTTATAAAGTTAGCAATATAAAAATCTAGTCATTTACAACCTTCAAAGAAATAAGAAATCAACTTGAAAATCTACTAACTGTAGAAGTTAGTCAGAGTCTGAAAGTAGACACTTACATTACTGCCAGGATTTTGACTAAAAAACAGCTGCTTTTACAAGACTGGTATATAAACAGTAGTTGTGTTAGCTGGTCTATCCAGTAACGTTTTGGAAACTGATCTCTACTTTTATTAGGAATCAAAAATTTACTGACAAATATCTGTCTGATGCAGGATTTTCACCATCATCCTTACTGAAAAGAAACAGTTCCTATGGCAATACTCATTAATAAGTGCATATCATGCGGCACTAATATAGTGCAAAAGAAAAATTGCCTTATCTGTAGCAAAAAAGTTCCAGGCAACAGTTTGAGAGTTAGAGAAAGTAAAAAGTATTACACATAGATATTAAATGTCCAGACAACTTCTATAAAATTTTGAACCTGAAGATTCTTAACTCCTTGATGAATGTATGTGTGGTAGTAGTGCATTAGTACCTGGGACTGGTAACAAGACAAGAATTTTGTAAGTCTTTACCTCTTTGAAAAGCTAGTTCAGAAATCTGCCTCCTGTCGTCCAAAAATGCCAAAACTAATTCAATGGTTTGTTATTCTCAGTTAAAGTTTACAAGATGCTAAACACTAAGTTGGTTTTTTTTAACTAGTATATCATTTGAGAGATTTTTTAAACCTATGATGCAACTGAGTATATATGTGTGTGTGTGCGTGTTTGTGTGTGTGTGTTGGATATAAAGCATTATAGACAACCTGGTATGATCTTCCCATGCTTACTAAGTAAAGTTAGAGTAATGCAGAAGACTGTTCTGGTATCAACACTCCCAAATCTCAATATAATATGCAAGTGGTTTTATAGTTCGTATGTTTCAAAGAGCGCTGTATAAAGATGCTCAGCTGATGTGCTTACAACTGAAAATGGCCACTGGAATTTGATGTACCAATTGGTGATCACAGACAAAGATTCCTTCTTAGAACATCCATAGCCATCCATCTTATCTTTCTTTTTCTTGGTCTTGTGTAACATCTGTTTGGTAATGTCCACAATGTGCATGCTGTTTTTCAATACTATTGTTTCAAAAGTTTAAAGAATGGGAAGCAATTATTTTACATGTCCGCATCTCCATCATAAGCCAGGGTTAAAGGTTTCAGACGGTTATTCTGTCTCCTCTGTGGCTTCTTTGGCTTTTTACTGCAAAGAGCAAAAGTAAACAGTCACCTATCTAAGAGATTAAGCTAACAGACAGAAAGGTTTGCTATTCACTTCATTCAGGATGAGAAGGCAACACGGATTTATAAGCAGTTCTCATTTTTAATAATTTGATTTAAATTGGTTTGGGTCAGATATATAAGCTTTTATCTATGAGATTCTGAAGGAAAAAAACAGCAAAAAAACCCCTGTAGATTACAAATGTATTGACTTATCAAAGCCAAATAAATAATTAGATTACCACCCAGTAGTTCTAAACAGTCACCTGATCAATCTATTTAGAAAACCCACCTCTCCACACATTTTCACCCAAGAAGAAAATTTCAGCCAGGATACTAAGGATGTAAATCAGATTGGGAAGTCAAAAGAGCAGCTCATTTCCATTGTACTGATAACAAAATGGCTGGAAAAATTACCAAGAGTTGTGTTGGACTCAGATGAGACTTTATCTCTATGGGGTTGGAAGTGGGAATAGCAGAAAGAGATTTGGGGAGAGACAAATGAATAATTTGCATTCTTGTGTATGGAGGAACAGAAGGAGGAAAAGCTGGGCTTTGAGCCATAATGTTCCAATTCATATTTTCTCATTATTTTGTCATTAGCTTCTCTTAGACATCTATGGAAGATTCCACTCCAGCTGTCTACCTTGCTGCATACTTTCCAGAAGTAAAGATCAGCTTGTAAGCTACTTGATCTATTCTCTTCCAATGTTCCAAAAAAACCTGGCAAAATAACCGGAGAAGCATCGACTGTGCCTTTGAAGAAGAGATCAGTAGGGTATGGAGTTTTTTTGAAGGCTCCAGAGTTGGAAGCCTATGATCAACTCATTTGGAGTGCTTTCCTCAACAGTTTTATCAATTACATTTATTAGCCCCTATTGAATACAGATGTTACTGATATTGATGATACTGTTGCATCTCCTGGTGTGAATACCTCCATAGTAATGACTGGCTTATCTTTTCAAAATAACTTTCTCTTTAGCCATGGTGGTGTAGTCATTAGAATGCAGTACTGCCCAATGCCAGGAGTTCAATCCTGACCAGCTCAAGNAGTAAAATAGGATGCAGATTGTTGGGGGCTATATGCTGACTCTGTAAAAAACTCAGAGTGCTGTAAAGCACTATGAAATGACATATAACTGCTATATATATAATTACAATGTAAATGCTTAGTGATATATATTTATACGTATACATAATATGTATATGTACATCACTATGCATTTGCATTGTAATTAAACACAAATATAGATGTTTAATTGGGAAGTGGAGGCAGTAGGTGAAGAACATATAAAACATGACAGCTCTTCCTTGGATTATGACCATTCATTCAGTGACTGTTCAAAGTTATGATGACACTGAGTGTGGGGCACTTAGGACAGCTCTGACAGCCAGAATGATTATCTTTGCTTATGAGAAACCAAGTGATCACAATTTCCAACATTGCTTACCAATTTCCCAAGGAAGTTGGAAGTCATGATTATATGAGATCGTCACTTAATGGTCTACTTGATCCTTGTTTCATTATAGTGACTGGGATGGCTGGAATTTCCACCACTATACAGCATGGAAGGACACTGTGTTTTATGACCACATCATCTAGTGATGGAGTTCCCAGTTCCCAACAGCTATTGTTAACACATATCAAGAAGTTCAAAGTTGGCTTGAATAGGTAGAAGACGATGATATAAGGAACCATGTCAGTTACTAAAAATTCAATATTAAGATGGAAGGAATAAATTGAAGCAAATTATAAGCCTATTTGTATATTTACTATACACTATTTTTGAGGAAAAATCCCAAGTATAATAAATGATAAAACTCACCAGGCTAGATAGATCATAGATATTACAAAGATGAGCAAAACAAATGCGCCAGCAGCTACACCATAAACCCAGGTCTTCAGCTTCCCATCTAAAATAAATGTATGTTAGTCATTAGTAATTAATTAGTGCAAGATATTTTTAGAAAGTACAGTTAATGTTATCAACAAATGCTGCATTTTTGATGTTACACAAAGTTTGCTTGGCTTGTAAGTGAGATTATATTTTTTCTTGAAGCACCTAAAAAGACGGTGAAGAATGAAGAACAAAATCTTTATTCAAGCACCAATTAGAGAAATGTGTTTGTCTTGTATCAGATATAATATCTGTGAATTCAGGTTTTTGGAAACTTGTAAGATGTTTTAATGGCTTGATTCTACTGTGTATTATTGATCAAATCAATGTAACTTCAAACAAAGATCTTACAAAGGGAATAGTTATGTTTTTGCTTTTTTCCAAGAATACCAGAAAAAAATGTTAAATAAGTGGGTTTTTTTTCTTTTGGTCACTAGAACTACTTGATGACTATGAATTTGTACATGCTTTATATAATATTATTTAATTCCTTTCCTTCCTCCTTTCTTGGTCACAAAACATTTATTCAGAGCTAAGGCAAGCACCTGAAGGCAGGACAAGAAGCAATGAATAAAAACTAATCAAGGAGAGAATCAACCTACAACAAAGGAGAAATTTCCTGACAGTTAAAACAATCAGTGGAACGACTTGCCTGTAGAAGTTGTGAATGCTCCAACACTGGAGAATTTTAAGAAGAGATTGGACAACCATTTGTTTGAAATAGTTTTGGGTTTTGTACTTGAGCAGGGAGTTGAGCTAGAAGACCTCAAAGGTCCATTCCAAATCTGTTGTTCTGTTCAAGCTACTTTCAGCAAAACTTGTTCCTATGTAATTTCTATAGATAGGGTTACATGCTAGGCAATCAAAAGAGCAACTATCTGGGCAAGATAAAATTTTGTGATAATTAAACCTTGTCCAAGATAATACACGTACATTTATTTTATTCAATGCTTTTGTGCAAAATCATTTCTGACATGCTGAATGGAAGTATCAATAAACCAATAAGCTTCTGTAGTATAACAAGAGCTCAGAAGAGACAAAAAATAATCAGATCTCCTTTGTATGCTATTAACATCTGGAATGGCATGAGGTAGTATGATCATTGATCTCTCTACCTTCTAAAACTGTCATACAATAAATGTCTGCAAAACAATTATTCCATTCAATTTATGTGACCACTAACCACTAATACCACTAACTATCCATATAAAATTTCACCTGGGGCAAAAGGTTGGAGGAACCAAGTTCTTCCTCGTCCTGGTGTAGTGATAGGTATCTGTGTGGGGTTTACAGCTCGACTAGTTTTCACATCTTCTTTATGATCCACTGTGGGGATAACTACAACCGGGATGCGAGTGCACTGCTCAAGTGTGCCATTAGAAGACATTACTTCTGTATATCCTTCTTCACAAATACACATTCTGGTCTGCAGAGGAACAAATGTTTTACACACTGTAGCAAAGTCATATCACTTAAAAAGCCACAGAATACAGCACAACATAGATGAACAATCCATGACCCCAGAGAAGCACATTATTGTGAACTTTTTTTGTTAATGTTTCTGGGGTCTCTTCTCCATAAAACAATTAATACTTGACAAAAAGTCCATAGTGTACTTCCCAGCCATCTTGAATCAAGAAACAAAATCTGTAATGTAAGCCATGTAATAGGCTTATAGTTGTGTATGTGCATGCAACTTAAAGGAATACAATATTGAACATCCTTCACCTAGTTCTTTAATATAATGATATTTGTTTTACCCATTGCAGCCTATAAATGTTGTGTATCGTTTTGATCATATTTTTGTGTATAGGATTTTTCTACTGGGGCAGTCAAGAATGCAGAACTCTGCATTTTATTATAGTGTATGTCAAAGCCTGATTCTCATATAAGTAGTAAGCACCTTAGAAATGCCCCAGTCAAGAATGAAGAAGACCTGCTGCTTTGAAGTAACAGCAAGGGCTGAATATCTCAGCTGAGGTAGGGGCAGCCAGAGCTAGTCCAAGGTAGATTGAAGGATTGTTCATTTTCCTCCCCAACATATTGCTCTAAATTTCTATAATCCCCAAGATCTACTGATTGAAAATGACAGGTTAGCTGGACAAGATAATACCCCTTTCCATGCCAGATTTGGGAAATGTAATATCAAGATTGGTAAAACTGCCTTCTAGGGCAGATATAAAAGGGTGGAGGTCAAGCCCAAGAGATGATATACTGTAATTCAGTTTCCAATAATCCAGCTTTGCTCTCTACTTACAGCCTTTCCTAACTAAAGTGGATTTCTCATTTTGACTAACAGCTCAACTTGAGTTTAGAGTGTCAGAGAGTCTTAAACAATGTATGTATTAACCCATATTTCTTCAAGAATGGTGTGGCCAATTTAACTCTACTTTATTTGCCTGCCTTTCCACTTGTCAAAGAAGACTAAAGAGACATTTCCTCAGAGGTAATACTTGGAACTCTCACTAAACAATATGAAGCCTAAGAATGGAGCTCTGTAAAAGCTGCAAAATAATGGCCAAGAATTTAAAATATCTTTCACCAGTCTTTAAGGTGGTGCTTGCAACAGGATTTACAATTAAACATTGTGGGCTTTCCTACTGTTCTAATATGATGCACGATCAATGATACTGTGGCCCTATGTCAGAAACCTGACCTATAGTAGCACATACCTCACTACAGTAAGAATGGGACTGGCTGCATGCTGGCTTACATGACCTGTCCACATCTGGTTGGTGCATCATTAAGCAACCTCCTGCAGAACAAAACAAATGGCATTTTGGCACAGTCATAATTTACTAACCGGGAAATACCTGCTTTATCTAGGAAAAAAAAAACAGCAATCCATAATGGAAGAGAAGATGTTCTCAGTTCTTATGCATGCTATTGAAAAAAAGTATAGCAAAACTACTGAATTTGTTTCACTTAATATCTCTTTGGAAATGTCAGTATGCTAGGTATCATCTTCCTATTTCTAGCTTGGGGTGTGAAAATGTGGTGGGAATTACTGATTTTCTTCTTTGTATTCCTTGTGGGAGGAGCCCTAATTATTCACAAATGTGGCATCATACTGAGTAAAGGTGATTACATGATACAAACATGCTCTCCTTTAAATCTCACCTCTCAACTCACTGAGCAAATGAACAGGCCTCACCAAAAGAATGAAGTAAGTGATATATAAGACTATAAGTTCACCTCCTTTGCAATTTTATGCTGTTAAATTAATGGCCCAGCCCCCATCCCTGTACTCTGGAAAAGTTCTTAATGATGGAAATGAAATACTTTGTCCCTCCTTGGCAAGTCTTTATATCACTATCACCCCAAAAGGTATTTAACTGTGAAAGGAAAATGCTGTATTTCCAATTGTAATGAGGAAAATAGGTTATCAGTTCCCAAGACATGAGCTTTCTTTGGGTTTTGGTCTTGATTCTCAGTGGATGGAGGTTATTAATTCAGCATGGTTACTTGGATTTATTAAGTCCACATAGATTTTCACCATTATTCTGAGCCAGAATTAGCATTGCCAGCCTTTGGAGATGCATAGTTCTTTACTTTTTTTCTGTAATAACAAAATTAAGTTATACTTTATATATATATTCACTCTGGCAATCTATTGGGCTTCAGTGCTCAATGAGTAAAAAGACATAATATAAATTGAATAAATAAATGTTGACTGCAGCACCTATTACTGTAAGATAATCATGCCCATACCACACAATGGTGAAAAACAATGTAGAAATCTGAATAGCAGTAGATGCAGTTAGGTGCAATTAGGCAATTGTATGTTAACCAAAGGAGTGACACTGATTGCCAAATCAATGTTGCTAGCTGACATGATAAAATGTGTGTATGTCCGGGCATCAGTTGCACATGCCTGCAAGTGCCTTTCTTAAAATATGTCAGCCATCTGAGGAACTACAGGAAGAAACTGCTTCCTCACCCATTTCATTGTGAATTAAGGTATCTGCAAAAATAAAATGTAGATATCAAAAGGCCACACAAAACAATCATACTGTGATGGAAGTCCAACAAATGAAATCAACTGTGTTCTAAGCAATTACAAATATAAATGTTACCTTGCCATTTATCTTTTAGCCAACATTTTGAAATTGTTCAGAGCAATCAAATGAACATAAGTATAACCATTTCATAGCCAGCCAAATTTTGCATGTCTGTTAAAAACCAGTGAAAACATTTGGCTACTTCTAGAAGACAATTTAGCTCTTTAAAACATTAATTATAAAACATTAATTATAAAGCAATGTGCATAGTCCTGGAAAATATCCTAGCAAGAAGGACGTAATTCTGAGGAATGCAAACCAGTTTCTGCTTAACTAATATTTACTTATTTCTCAAATTTATAAGGTTCCCCAGCTATAGACTCCAGCAGTGTACCATGATAAAAATAGATTAAAGAAACCCAATATATTATAACATTAACAACAGTGATGACCAGAAATGGCAACAAAACTTATGATTTATCATAGGTATTTGTATAAAAAGTCTGCCATCCATCTGAATCCAAACTCTTGGATAAAAGCCATGCTTTAAGGATGATTTAAACAAGGGCAGGATAGGATTTATATGAATCTTGGAAGAAGTTGTTATTCCAGACAGGAAGTGCTGTGATAGAGAAAACCAACTTCATGAGTCTCATCATATAACACACTTGATTTATCTTAAGAATGTCAACTTTGTGTGTCTCAGATAACCAGGCCAATGCTATTAAGAGCTTTACAGGTGTTAATCAACACCTTGAAGTGTATCCAGAACTTAATGGCATCTCATAAATTGGAGGAGTTACTTGAGTCTATTGCGGTTATATCCATCATTGGTCTTGACACATATATTCTGGATAGGTTGCAGCTTCTAAATGATATTTAAGAACAATGTTATAAACAGTGTATTGCAATAGTCTACAGATGAGATGACCAAGGCTTGAATGACTGTCTGGACAGCCTCCTGATCTAGGATCTAGGATCTGATGCAATAGGAGTTGGACATTACTATTCAGGCCTGATATCCAATTTGAGGGTTTTCTTAAACTCACAGCCACCTTCTGCTTAAGGAGCAGTTGACAGCTTGGTCATGAAAACCCTCAGCCAGGAATTTTGTCTGCCAGTTGTAAACAGGATTGGACTCTTTGATTTTTATCCTATCTTCCTGGCTCTGTAAAGAAGGATTGTTACATCTGAGGATTATTAGATTCTCTTTAAAAGTATGGTGACAGAGGCTTCAATAGGAAGGAAATAAAAGCTATCCCATGTACAGAGAAGCACTTCACGTAATGCCAAATGTCCAGAGAATAGGCAGACTATAAATTTTAATGAATAGGTTTCACCCCAAATCTAGCATAGTTACACCTTTTTCAGTGGTTTCATTAGTATGTATCTCTTAAAACAATAAAATGTAAAACTGCTTATGTTGATTATTTTATTTATTTTATTTACACTAATAAAAAGAAGTGTCTGGGTGAAGGTCAAAAAGTCAAAGTGGTGGCCATGAGAATTTGATTCAAACGCCAGTGTTTTTAATGTGAATTGCTATAATGAATAAGTGAATAAAATAGATGGAAAACTATTGAGTGAATGATGCTGCAATGTATCAAATTGTATTCTAGCTAAAGCAAAAGCTATTGACTCTGACTTTCTTATTAACTAGATATTCTCAATGCTATAGAAATGATAGCTAATTAATGTAAGTTTTTATAAGTAGTCATTAACATTTATCAAGAGACCTTAAGAGCTCTTACACACTTCTATTCCTATCAAGAATTTAAAAGCTTTCCATAGAAAAGTTCTTTAATGGCTTCTAAATAACTTCCTATTGCCTCATGGCAGCTATCCATAGATTAAAGGACTATAAGAATTGGCTAATCTCTTAATTAATCATAGACATTTATACTGCTAATTTTGGGAAATTTATACTGGCACTGAAATCCATTATGAGTTGCATGCTATTATGAAAATTGTTTTTGATTAACATTCAAGGCTAAACTTTACATATAGAAATGCCAATTACTCCCTGATTTTTCATGCAGACTTTGTATGGTTTCTCTAACATAGCAAGTTCTGAAATGTTCATGTTGGAGTTTTTATACTCATAATTATAATGAGTCAGACCTAAATAAATGAAATTATTATAAGAGATCCTGCATATGTCTACTCAAAAGCGAATCCGTCTAACTTCAACGAAGCTGTTCTCAGAAAATAGGAAAACATTGGAGCTCACTCATTTAGTCCTCTATCAGCACTTCTAATTCAACTCTGTTGCTTTATCTAAATTAGGAATATGAATCATATGTTCATAGACTCTAACTTCTGCTGGATTATTGCAGTGCTGAGAGGGTGTGATATGAGTTCTCTTTCAATAACATATGAACAGCCATATTCTTTCTATCCCTAATATAAACACCAGAAAATTCCTACAGTATGTCCTCTTTCTATAATTTCTAAACATAATTTAGTTTATTCAATAATGTAAAAAAACAAAGTAAAGTTAATATTACCTGTAACATTTAAACCATCTGATCTTTGGCACCATACAGTCCGAGATGACCCCTTCCATGCGCTGGCCATCCAATTGTATTCATAACAGTGGCCATCTGAATTGAAAAGATTGAAAGATTCCATTATATTCTAGCTTTTGGCTTGGATTGGAAAGTTATACTTGGCAGTTGGCTTCCATTTTGCTTCTCATTTTAGTTTTACTTTTAGTTTTATTAATAAGATCAGGCTATGAGCAGGAATTAGAATGGCACATCAAATCTATAGAAATCCATCCTCACATAGTTCATGTGTATATTTAATTTAGACATATTTAGTTTTCAAGGAAAACATTTTATAGTTTAGAGATTTTAAAAATGAATACGCATAACAAATGGCTGCATGGCAAATAAGGGCAGCATATAATCAATTGCCATTTAAAATGTTTACAAGAAACTTTCCCTTAAGTGAGCATTCTGTGACTCTAATGCCATCATTAAAAGGGCTTTCTTATCCTGGCATGTGATGATTGCCTAAAATTGAGAAGGTTATCTTCATATGATCAAAAGCAAAAATTAAACTCATCTGGAAGGGACAATGCAACAAGTTAAAGTTAAAACGCATCTCTCCCTGACCCCATTACCACAGTAAGAGACTATCATGTTTACCGATCAGATTGTGAAATCCGTAGAGGAGGTGGTGTTGC
>AZIM01000592.1:620070-630539 GCA_000516915.1 Ophiophagus hannah
AGTTCTAGGCTGCTTCTCTCCTTGATTAGTGTCCACCCATTGCTTCTTTGTCCTGCCCTCAGGTGCTTTGGAGAATAGCTTGACTCCCTTTTCTTTGTGGCAGCCCCTGAGATATTGGAACACTGCTATCATGTTTCCCCTAGTCCTTCATTTCATCAAATTAGACATACCCAGTTCCAGGAACTGTTCTTTATATGTTTTAGTCTCCAGTCCCACAATCATCATATTAACAATGTTCTGTCCTTAGAGTTGTATATATTGAATAACAGGACACCTCACAATACAAGCAACAATCTCAGAACATGAGTAGCTGAAGAGGGGAAAATCTTCATGAATGTGTAAATATAACAGTGATCTCCATATGATGAATATCATGAATCAATTTTAGTATTTCTAACCTCTTGCTTGTAGACCTGGGCCACATGTCTCTTGGGCACCCGGGCTGTCTTGCCGAACATACCATGGTACAAGTTGGCACCGGCGCCATTTGTGTGTCTTCCATCTGCATAAAAAAAACCCCCACCAAAATGTCTATGTGAACACAGGTCACATTATGCTTACTTTCAATAAGTCTGACAAAATGGCAACCTCAAGCTGATCCTTGCTGGGGCTGAAAAATAGGATCATACCTGATAACTTGGATGGCAAAGAAAATTTAAAAATAGCAATCATCATCCAGAAGAAAGAAATAGCAATCTATTATTTTTTCAGCAAGAAAAACTACATACATGCGTCTATCACAGCTTCATTACTAGCAAGAGATTCTAAAGATTCTTAAATATAGACACAGAAAAATAATCACATGAATTTCCATTTAACTTTATGTGTTGCTCTGTCCACTTACATTGAAATTAAAGTTAATTCTGTTATCTTTACCCTGATTATCTTCATACATTTAAAAAAATGTGGCTGAAAGGCAATTTTTGTAGCCAGCAACTAGATGATTACTTGCATGTAGAACTTTTCAGTCTAATCTATAACCCTGGGTTTTCCTGATCATCTTCCATTCAAGTACACATCATCTAAAACTGTAATTAGATTTGTCAAGCTAACTCTTTTTCCAGTGTTGGAAAGAGAGAGAGAGGGAGGGTGGGAGAGGGAGAGAGAACACCAGCTTTTTATAGTTTCATAAAGGAAAACTTCTATCAAGGTATAAGTTCCCCCCAAAGAAACTTCCACCTCCCTCCATGCATGCAAAATGGATCATATCCAAATCATTTAAGTGTGATTCTTGGCCTTCCCAAAAGGTGATCCTTCTGTGTTCTAGAGTGACAGAGATCAAAAAGAGTTTTAGTTAAAAAATAAAGTATCACCTATAAAACACGCAGACAGGAGGAGGATCACAGTCTTTTTCTTCATATAAGGTCTCTGGGCAGTCACGACCCCCGTTTGCAGGGAGCTGCAAGATGACTCGATGTCGAGATTGTTTTGTCACTATAACAACTGACCCTATGAACAAACATACGAACATTCATTTTGCTTCTCTTGTTATTGGACCACTGGGCTGAAATTTGAGAAATTAGAAAAACATTGTATAAAACAATTCTATTAGTTGATGAATCCTTTAGAATACATTTTAAATATATTTGAAGAACCATAACTAAAGCAAACATATTTTAACTACTAGGTTAAAACAAACTATAAATAAATGATGTACTTGCTCAGGAAAAAACAAATCATTTATTATGCTATCATAATTTAAATCTGAATATTTTATAAAGTTCTCACATTTATTTTCAAAGTGATTTTCTATATTTAGCTGTAATGCCCATGATAACTTACTTTGGAAGCTTGTATCTTATGTTTAATATATCATTCTCTTGATTTAGGTATCTAAGATCATCAGTATTTCATGCATATCTCTCATTTACAGTCAAATACTGTATTTTATCTCTTGTGCACCCCTCCCAAACTATGCTGCACCTCATGCACCCTTCCCAATCCACACCCCAATATTGTTTTGATTGTCATTAATCTTGCAGTTTCTATCAACTGTGAGCACTTACTGAGATATTTATATTGCCTGACTCATTAAAAGCATTTTTATTGCTGATCAAGAATTAGAAAGATCCAAGTTTATTTCACCATTCAATTGTGAAGCTTTCTGAATGAGACTATCACAATCTTTCATACTTACCTGACAGAATGAAATACTAAAGGTAATATAGGTGAGGAGGAACAGAGTTCTATGCACTTCCTTGTAGTCTTGAAGGAAAGATGAGATATGAATGCAACTCATAAATAAATCATCTTGTTTAATAGAGATGCCAATCCTGACATCCCACATAGTTGCTCATTGCTGTCATGTTTACATGGAGGTGCAAATGCAATGAATCTTGATGTTAAAAAGAAATGACTTTGATATTGCAATTAAAGAAATACCAAAGTATTATCTACCCTTTGCATTATTCTATACTTAACACATTGGAGCCACATATCTAGTTTCTCTTCTTCGTTATCATATTAAATATTTCAGGCACTTATTTAAAGCCTAGAGTTTCAAAATGTTTTCAGTTATGAGTTTAATCTGTCTAATCCCTTATTAGTTGGTAAATTCTTTAATTAGCAACCAGAGTGGCTGTAAAAGTAACCCTGTATTGATCTCACATTTTACACAAAATGGAGCGCAGGCTGTGAACTAAACAGGCTATCTTTTCAATAAAACAAGGACAGGACTTCAGCAAAGAGGAGGTGAAAGCAAACACCATATGCCACAAGGAGATTAACTCACATGAATGAGAAATTATATTTTTGACTGTAGCAATAACAGTGCATACATATTAAGATAAATGCCTCCTGCTAGAGATAAAGGGATAAGGCAGAAATATGTGGGCAAGATTCAGGCCATCAAAACTACTTTGGATATATAATTAGTATGTAGAAGAAATTCAAAAGAAATGTAGCATGCAGAATTGTAATTGCAATGAGTTACATTAAACATCTGGTAAGATGTGCTCAGTTAAGATTCCTAAACTTTATCTGCATGGTGTTTATTTTTTCCAAATAATATCTATAACTTCTATCTTCTATGAAAATATAGAATAAAAATGGAGGGAAAATAAATCTTTATTCTATTATTGTTTATATGTTAGAAAAGGCATAAACTCTCTGCAGTGGTGAACATGAAAGTGAAATTTATTGGATACCAATACGGTGATACCTTAGTACTCATCATTAATTGATGAGTACCAAAAATGATGACTACTAAATAAATTTTTCCCATAAGGAATAATATAGTGAGTCACAAGGCAGTCAACACAGAAAAGTTCTGGCTTATGCATTGAGTAGCAAACAAATGATGAGTACTGTGACAAAACATTCATGTCAAAATGCATTGAGTGTCAAATTTGATGAGTTTCAAAGCAGCTGACTACTAAGATATCATTGTATATCTGGTTATTTTTTTAATTTCAATTATGCCTCACCATAAATTGAACAAATGAAATCAATACCAGACATGAGCATAGAGTCAATTCAAAAACATTTCTGTTAAAACCATATTAATATTTACTAAACTTAGAGATTCATCTCAATAGGAAGGTTAGGCTTTAACTGATGCATTAAAAAAAGATCAGAAGAAATAATGAAGGGTATTTACTAAAAGATAATGCTCTTAGAGAGGAGAAATAAGTAGAAAATCACTAAGAATTACAGATATCTTTCAGAAGGTGGTTTTGGTGGTCAAGATTGTGAAGAAGATGGAATATATTAGTTTCAAAGTACAGTTTTCAGTATTTTTTTATTGTTTGCTCAAGGATTTTTTTATTTGTTAATTTCATTTGATTTGATTCAATTTGCACATAGATATGTAAAGGTTTAATCAAGACAGGCTACAAATCAATCTATCAAATAAAAGTATTGAAAACAGAAACCCTGTAATTATTTCAACTGTTGCACAGAATAAGAGAGACAGACATTGGTTATCTTTGTACAAATGCCTGATGTAGAAAGATTTTTCTGGAACAGAAAGTTATTGTACATATTCTTTTCCTCTGGCCATTTTTAAAAGACTGAAAAAGGTTCTTGATACAGGTATGTACATTTCCTTCCCAACAGAAAAAAAAACCTATTACTTTCTAATCAAGCAATAAGAACCAGAATGCTAAAATAATCCAAAATACTGTAATAGACACTCTTAAATAATTGACCAATAAAGTAGAATTTCAATGCCTTTTGGAAGTAATTGCAGCATATTTAATTACTGTTCATTTGATTCTAGCGAGTTTATTAGCAGCCACTGAAAAATCAGTTATTGTTAAAACTAAAAGTTATGCTTGCTTTAAATCACATTGAAATCTCACAACATAAACCTTGAAGACTTGTGATGAGGTTAACAGCCTGGAGAAGGGATTCAAATTATTTATCTATAAAACTCAAGCACAGTACCTTCTTGACATAAAGAAGGACACAGTGTCCAATCACTATAAGGAGTCACGATACAGTCTTTCCTGCAGGGCAATAAACAAGGTCTAACAGTTTCAGGACGAAGGTTTTCAGGACACCTATAAAAAAAATGAAAACATTAAATGTACAGTGAAAACCATATGATACTTGTCAAAGTGGTAATAGAAAAAGAAAGATGAAAAGGAAAGAATTTTTTTAAAAAAGAAAATGTCTTTACACCTTTCAGAATATGGATCACTTTGTTCATTTATTCCACATTGAAGTGTTTGTTTTTTGCATCCCAATAATTCTGAGGAAATCTCTATTAAACCATAAGAACTGAACAATATCATAAAAATCTTCTCTATACTCAAGAGAATTTCAGCAGTTTTTGTGGTTATGCAATGGAATACAATTTTGTGTTTTCAGTGTAATTCAGTAGTAACTATATCAGAATTTTTTCATAGGCTGATCTGAGTCATAAATTTTATTAACAGGACTTTGAATGAAAGCTATATCCGAAGTCTGGAAAGATATTTTGTTTTGTGCAAGAAATAGGAAGAGGAATTTACTCCAGGGAAATGCACACTAGTCTGATTAAATCAGAAGGCAATAAACTGCCAGATCATAATTCAACATGGATTATAAAACAACTGAAAACAAAATTATTACCATATGGTAGGTTCATCATATTATTCCCTATTATTCCTTTACTCAACTGTTCATCTAAAGGTGTCTATTGCATATTCCATCTTCTGATCATAGTATTTGTTTTCTTGCCTTTAAATCAAGCTGTTGAGGTTATAATTACATTTGCAGCTATCTCTCTTTCTCTCTCAGACCTCCAACCCTATTCAAGGTCAAATTAAACTGAAGTAATAGAAACTGAAGTCTGTTACTCTAAAAATAAAGCCAATAATATTGATTGTATCTTCTCCCACCAATTCTTTTTATTAAGAGAACTAAAAACATGGTTCTCATTTGCACTTTTATGTACATCTTCTGCTCTTTAAAACCTTATTAAGTGACATGAGGATGATGGTTCAAGAGATTAACTAACATATTTCTGTTCTTCCTTCACAAGACTTCATCTATTATATATTGCTACTATCTTATTGGAATCCTAGTGATCAATATATCCTTTGGAAACCACACTTCTAATAGATGCAGCTGTTTTGTAAACCAGAATAAAATACTGTAGATTCAATCCAATGCATTTGTAAGAACAAATTTGGACTTGTTTTTAATATTATTCTGTTCTGTTCTGATTCCATTCTATCATGGAATTATGTCCTAATATATCTATAAATATAAGTACTTTAGAAGACATTTAGATACTAGCATTATATTTACTTTTTGGGTGGTACTTGTCCCATATTGAGTCTCACACAGATGACTTTCCTTGTTTGCATTCCAACTGCACAGGTGGCTTCTCCATTCCAACCAGCAGAAGAGTTGAATGCGGACACAGAAGTATCCTCTATGCATTGCCCCCATTGTCCAGTCTGCCAGTGATAAACTGTACAAGGATGTTCATTGCAATTGCGTGTTTCCTGTAGCATGCTACTATTTGGGCACTGGAGACCACCTAGAAGAAATCATATTGGAGTATATAATAGGAGAAATAAAAAGAATTGTAACTATAATGGGAAATGAATAGATAATATATCTAGTATCCCTATATTCCCATCTCAAATACATCATTTTAATCAAAGTAGGTAAAAAAAATATAGACAAGCATTAAGCTGTTTGTTATGCTAAGCCAGGGCTGTCAAACTCATGGCCCATTGGCTGGATGCATCATGGGCTGGCAAAACCCACGCCCAGTTTAAGAAAGAGAAGAAAAGTCATGATATGTCACATGATGACTCCATGACAACACAAGTTTGACACCCCTGTACTAAGTTTTTGACTGAATGGGCTCTTCAGCTGTAGCCTGAATGCTTCTCTCTGAAAACAAAATGAAATACATCCATACATCTAGAAAACACATGGAAAAGGATTTTGTCCAGTCTTTTCTCTGATTATATGCTTTCTATGTCAGATGCTTTTGTTTAAAATCACAGGCTAAAATTATTCATTCATCTACAACTTTCAATGGTATACTTTTACCGTAAGATATTGAGTAGGGGGTAGAATTATCTCAACTTGTGACCCAGTTTGTATTATCTCCTCTTCTCCATATTCCACAACTGAACAGTTCCAGAATTAATTAACTATGCCATTCTTTTATTATATCTGAACTGGGAAACTGTAGTCCACAAGACTAGGAAAGTTCAGCATTTGAACCTAGCTTCAAATTAAGAGGACAGCAGCCAATATTTTTAATTCTTATAACCAAACATCCCTAGTTAGAACATGATGAGTAATTATAAGTAGAAAAGAGCCCAAGGTTTATGAGTCTTTTGATATATCTGAACTATGTCATTATAGATGCCCCATATTACACTGCATTTTAGATACAATAGGTAATAATCTCATTTAAACTGATATCAGAGATTGTGGATTTTTAATGTAAAAATCCATTAGATCACATTACTTTGGACTATGCTAAAACTGAATTAGTATTAAGAGACTATTTGATTGCCTTTGGCTATCAGAATATCTTCAAATGAATATCACTAACAAACAAAACATTAATGGAAAATTACAGCCTCTCTCTCCATTGACCATATCATTTAATAAGATTTATTTCTTGTAAGGTTTAGTTTCATTTTAATTTTCCTGNTTTAGTTTCATTTTAATTTTCCTGTTTGGTGACCTTGTATTGTTTACCATTGCAATATTGGAAATTCAATGAAAAAGGAAAAAATCATCACTTGGAATAGAGGCACTGGACAGTAATAATCTGGCTTAGAATATTTGCCCTTCTAGACTATTTTGTATATTTTGATTGACATGTCTATTGGGTCATAGACTAATATATAACCTCCTCTTGTTGATATTTAGACCATGATCCTATTTCTATATTTCCCCCCCAAATATAGTGTAAGAATTCCAGAGAGAGGGGAAGAGAATAAAGATTTATCAAGTTTGCCTAATAAAGCAAACAATGCAGGTAAATAGCCATTGCTTCTTCTGTCATTTACACTCCTTATACTTGATTGGAAAAATCTCTCCTACAGTATGTAAGTATGCAGAATTAATCTTTTTAAAAAAATTCTAATCAGAGGTGGTATTCAGCAGATTCTGACCAGTTCTGGGGAACCGGTAGCGGAAATTTTGAATAGTTCAGAGAACCGGCAAATACCACTGCTGACTGGCCCCGCCCCCACCTATTCTCTGCCTCCTGCGTCCCAGATGATNAATGGGATTTTGCAGTAACCTTCCCCCAGGAGCGGGAAGGGAATGGTGTTTTTACAGTATCCTTCCCCTGCCACATCCACCAAGCCATGCCCATAGAACCGGTAGTAAAATTTTTTGAATCCCACCACTGATTCTAATATTTAGCTGACAACAATTAACCAAGTGTAACCCTGCTTAATTTTTTGAGGGCAGGTGTATTTGGCCAGATACTACCACCAAACAAGGCTGATCAGACTCAACTATAAACAAATCTGAGCCCTGAACCTATGCAGTGATGAGGTTACAAAAATAAAATCCTACATATAACCATTTCATTGTTCTTAAATGGATTTATTGCCAAATTATATTATTTAGAACTATGTTTTGTGTTACAAGCAATATTACTGAGCAAATCACTGGATCTATGTGAGAGAGAAATTTTTACACTGTCTATCAATAGGGACTGAACAATTTCTTCAAAGTTACATACATGAGACCCCAAACAGTTTTATATTCTGTTAATTAAAGTTTAATGATTATTAACAGTCATTAATAACTGTATGAGCATTAGTACAATACATTAGTACAGAATATTAAGTGGAACAATGGAGATACTATCCTATCAAAGTATAAGTAGATTCATTGGAGGAATTAATCAACTAAATGCTTTCAGGCAAAAATTAGTTGAGTTATAAGACTTCAGATATGTATAATCCAATTGGACATATACATGAAAATAAAATATACATGAAAATAAAAAAATTACAAAACATGTAGTCTGTAAACATGTAGGCTACAAAAAAAGTAAAGCTGAAATATACATATATAAAACATTTTAAATGAGCTATATAACACCAAATATGACCTGCTGTGTTTCTGTTCACCAATATTTCAAATTCCCAGTAAGAGTATACTATGCTAGGAAATAAGAGTTTTAAATACATCAGGGATTAATTATTTATTTTCTAATTTTAAAAAGCAACTAAAGATAGATAGTGAGATATCTGTGCATGTATACACCAACCTCATCAGAGAAAGAGGTAAGATTAGTAATTTTATTTCTTTCCCTATCTTATCTTTTCTTAATTCTCAACCAGAATTATCATGTTTGTAAGGCACCAAGTTAAAGATGTCTGCATTATCCTTCCTATATAAGAAAGAGATAACCAAAAGTCATATTATCATGTGATTCAGAAAAAAGATGGAGATTTTTTTTTAGTTCTGGCAATGGCCATCTGATTTGAATATAAGAGTTTGCAGCAAATAACATCTACTAGTCTCCCTTGCATATGCCATAATTGGTTTCCAGTTAGCTTCAACAAACATTGTAAATAGCAGTAATGTGCATATTGGGAAAAGATTACACTGTTTATTTAGATTATCAGGTACCAATTTTTGTTCTCTCACCTGGAAATAATTATCTTAATTATGACATCTGTGAAAAGTCAGACCTACTTTCATGATTTAATTATGGTATTCCGAAAGAGAGAAGGAATGCCATATAATTAAACTGCTTTGTCATCAAAAACTTCCACCCTGAGAATTGCCACAATACAGTAACATTTCTAATTTTGCAGGTAGGATAATCTGATATAGTCAGTTATTCCCTGTGTTACTATGTAAAAGAAGCTTCTTAAATTGGCTACAGTCTAAAATGAGTTTCATTTCATATAGAGATAAGTGATCTGCATTGACAGTATCCTAATCATCTTCGAGATTCTGGGATAATTTTTGCCTAATCCAAAACCTGTTATCTCTTGTCTTTCCCCATTATCTGAATATATTCCAGTAAAGGCACCTGTTTAAATATGGTTCTATCACCTCCCAGCCATTGTTGCAGGTTTAGCAATATGTTAGATATCTAAAATGTTCCATACCGGGTGTGAACAAAGGAATATAGTTAATATATATTACCTTAGAGAAGCTAAGAGCTTAAGGCTCAATATTACTTCTTTACATGGCTCTCAAGCCTTTAGCATCATGAAAAATTAAGCATGAAACAATTTGAAGCTCATTTGTGACTCATAAATCATAGAGCTGGAGTACCTATGCTTGGAAAAGCCTCCACCTTCCTGTTGAAAAAAGCTTTTAAAAATGTATTTATAGGCTGCCATATGCCAAGGGCTTAGAGGTGGAGAGAGTAACAGATGTTTTGAATTATAAAAGTAGATCTATTCCTCCCTTTGGACTCCTAGAAGATTTGTCCCATACTTTTTGGGGAAAGGGAAATTTGAAAACACATACAGTTTCTATTTCTTTGCTCTCTCTCCCTTCTCTCTCTCTCACACACACAGGGGAGAGAGAAAAAGAGACAGTGTGTCAGTCAGCCAGCCAGCCAGTCAGGCAGGCAGGCAGGCAGGCAGACAGAACAAGCAACAGAAATGGACATATAGATTATAGAAGAAAAGATAACTTCTCAATACAGTAGCTGATGGGAACAAGTGATCCCTATATTGCTTCAAACATATTTCTTCCACAGAGAAAGCTTTTGAATTTTTACTAACATTTTGACCAGAAGCTAGTACTGCTTCCAAGAGCCAACCATTTTCACCCCATCTCAATCACTAATGTATATATTTTCTGTTCCTCCTTCCACTTTTAATCTAAATATCTGAATTGTATAATATGAAATTCTGTGATGATAAAGTGGTAATCAATAAGTAAACAGTAGAAACTATGTAAAATTTTTAGCTCTGGAAGTATTAAGAATTCAATTCTGCAGGAAGACTAAAATTACTTTTTATTGAGATTAGCTATAATGGCAGAATCTGATTGTATTATTTATTTATTTATTTATTTAT
>AZIM01000592.1:645327-664578 GCA_000516915.1 Ophiophagus hannah
CAGAACCTGCTGAATACTACCTCTGGATTTTAACTGATAGTCCAATCCATTCCTAATTCAATTCAATTCCATTTCCTTTTCTTATTTTCAAAGTATCTTGCATATCAAAATTAAAACATTCAAGAGTTAGGAAAGAGCAAGGACTTGAACAAAGACAAGTCCTGAAGCTGAGAAGAGAAGACAATTTCCTCCCATGGGATTAAATCCATATACCCAACTGTGTGTCTTGCAGCATCAGTATGACAAGATGTCAGCTTTTCTATTTTTTTCTTTATATTTTTTTTCTTTATTACTTAATCATATAATCCAACCTCATCTCTCCAAGAGTACCTCACTATATCCATAATCTGCATCCATCACTGCCTCTATCTCTTAAGATAAATTCACCTGAAGTTTTAGTTTAGTTTAGTTTAGTGTCAATGTGGTAATAAAGTCAATTTAAGGGGAAAAAACGAGAAGAATAACCAAACACAAAAAAAGGAAAAACATCTCAAACATGACAGTGAGTAATGTTCTCTTTTTGATTTGTGCATTTCAGAGAAATTAAAGAATGATGTGACATAATCAGACATCAACATAAATTGGAACCTCAATGAAAGAAATGTCAAATGATCAGCAAGTAAGCACTAGATGAAAGAAAATAACTCGATAGGTTATCAAAAACAAAAAGCAGGTGTATAAGAATGGAGTGAATAAACAATGGAGTTTATATAACAACACAGTGTTTTCAGATTTGAAAACTTGATAATATTTAAGATCAATTTCCACCCTCAATAAAAAGACACATTCATAATTGAATTCCTCCTTTGATTACACTGCAATGCCTTTCTTCCATATCACTTTTGATGTTTGTCCTTTGTTTAAAATAATGACTCCCACTGGCTCAATTAGGAATGAGTTGATATTCACAAGGTTTCTCTGTGAATATTCATTAAGAGTTCCCAATTTGTAAGGCATACTGAGGATAAGTTGTATAATATGTTCCCTGTCAGACAGTCTTATGGAACTGCTTAGTAGGCGTTTTTATTTTTTTCTTGGTGCCTGACTGTCTTTGTCTGGACTCAGGATCTAAGCAAGATTGAGCCTATTTAATATCTGGATGTGAAAGCCAATTTGGCTAAGTGACTAGGTCACTGTCTTAGAAGATTTAAAACAGTGAGTTCTAGTTGTCTCTTAGTCACAGAAACTAGCTGGGTTATTGGTCATGCTTTTTCATCCCTAGGATCAAAGTATTGACAAACTACTTTTAAAAATGTGGCTAAAAAACTTGGGGACTTATTTCTGTAGTCACAAGAATCATGGCTGACTCAATGAACCATAACAATAATACCTGAATCAGGGAATACTAAATCTTATAGTTTTAGACTTTCCTAGTCAACCAAAGAATCCTGGAACAAACCAAAGGTAAATCATTTCTATATTGCTGCCAAGAAAACACTACAAATGTGCCCATGTAACTAGTAGGCATCAATCTCAATTCAAGTATACATTTAACTTTTTATGTTTTGCAGCAAAAGGCTAATATGGTTATCTGTCTTTATAAAGTAATTATGTCTTACAGTATCTCCACTTTATGAAAGTATGGCTCTGATTTTTAATGAATAGAAGAAAATAGAAGATGATAATACATATATATCTTGGGGAGTAGTAAGCTATGGATATTTAGTCATTTGCTGTGAAAAAGGATATTACATTAAATGGGCATCATTTGAACCAAAACAGCCGTTTTTAGGTTGTGATCTTGATTCCATCAGCTTACTAGAATTCAGCAATTTCAGAAAATCATTTGAAAAATGGGCAGCAAATAAAGTTAATAAATAAAATAAAATAAATGGCCCCTTTGCAAAAAGAAAGAAGGAAGGAAGCAAGGAAGGAATAAATAAATAAATCAGATTTCCCTGGAAGGAAAAGGAAATGAAAGAAGTTAGAGTTAACACCCATAAGATTAAAAAGGCCTAATTACATTATACAAGAGCATTTATCTACATTGTCAGGGTATACTGCCAGTCTCAACCTATTGCACAATTTTAATATTATTTTTATGTTACAATATAATTATGTGAAAGTTTGTTATAAGCTTGTCCAAAGGACATCAAATATTTTCAACCAATTATTTTCATGAGAAACATTTTCAAAGCAGTAGATTGTGCTGATTATTGTACCAATTTCATGAAAGGTGTTTAAAAGGTCAAAATTTCTCCTTTTTTGAATCTAGTGTTTATGGTAGACATAACAAACACAAGATTTCAGGTATCTTGTTCTTTTCTTAGTGCCCCAGATTTCCTACCTGAATTGACAATTATTTCTACAAATAAAAATAAATAATTTGTGGGCAGTAAAAACCTAGTATTTATTTGCAAATGTTTATCTTATTTTTTAAAAAATATATTATTCTATTAACACAATTCTGTAGAAACTGCACCATCAGATGTATTTGATGCAACAATTTATTGCAATGGAGCAATCATTTACTACATGGATGATACAATTTTAAAAAGTCTGTGGTTCTTTTTATTAGCTGGCTAACACCATGCATTTTTAATTGTCCGTTTTTGTTTCTGTTCCACACCTGCCTGTCTTTTACCCTCACTACCCAAAATGCTATCTCTCAAAATATAAAAATAATTTTTTAAAGACAAAATAAGAGACATATGATTATATTGTTTAATCTTGGAATGCACCATTTTACATTTGTTTTGCTATTCAGAAACATTAATACAGCATGGAACTGCTGTACAGCTGATTAATTTTTAGTTAACACCTTTATCCAAATAATATTCATAACATGAAAATTATTAACAGCACTGAGAAAAGGGATCCTTTTTCTTGTCTTTTACTCATCCCTGTAGCTGCTCTGAATATAAAAAACCAGAATGACAAATGCTAGCACCATTCCTTGTCAGCAAATGGGAATGATATAATAATGTAGCTGCAGTGACAAAAACAGGAATAGGAACAACAGCAATTCATCAAAGCCCCTTATGGTGAGGGGTAACTCTCAGGTCGTCTTCCTGCTTGCTCCAACCAGGATTAAAATTCCAATTGCTACCCTGTACTGTAGAAGGAAATAGAAATCAGAAGCTTTCAACAGGAGCGCTGGAGGATAAATCTATTATCTCAGTATTGTCTCAATGGCTATAATGGCTTCTTTCCTTCCAACAAATTGAATAGACATGCTCATCCCTAATTATACACAACACCCCCTCAGACACTGCTATTTGAGCCTAATTGTAAAATAAGAGACCTCAGGTTTAAACATAATATCCCAGCTAATTATATTTCAAATACATTAAATGATTCAGAGAGCAGGAAAAAAGAGATGCTGATCTGTTTTATAGGCTCTGTTTACGGTAAAACAATGAAGTTAACCATAGAGCAGTGCCCGTCTTGCGATTTAAAATACTGGCTTCTTGCAGCGTGCTGCAAAGAAGCTTGGGGCAGAAAAACAGGCTGAGAATTACAATGACACTTAAAAGAACATATATCTCTTTGACTGCATCTTATATCAGGTTTTGGTTTTAAAGCCTTGCTGTGTAATCTCATTAAGTTGCATGCATTACTAGCTCTGGGAAGAGGTAACAAAACCGAGATCACTTCAGATAAAAGCTTCTTAAGTAAAGATCCTTTGCAGTGCCCACAGTGAAAGCTTGACTATGAATCAAGCTTTACCACTTTCCTTACATCCCTGCACAGCTGTGCTGCATCATATGCAGCAATTAGGCAAACTCCTTAATAGACACCAACACAGATAATTTGCACACAGTCTCCAGCCTCAGAATATATGTCATGTAAAGCCATCAGAAGCTAAACAGGACTTAGACTTGAGAGGAAAGGATAGCTTCCCCTTCTCCATTACAATACAGAAATATTTCTATCCAGTTCAGTTATCTTCATATGCAAGTGATTAGTGCTCTGAAATTTCTAGAGGGATCTTCCTAGGATTTGATCTGAATCTGCAAACTGTGCATTTTAAAACATATGTTCTAAACTTAAAGGGCTGTTAGTCAATAACTATCTGACTGCTGAATTTCAAACCAATTCCCTCAGCTATGGTGACCTATCACGATTGTGAAAGGACATCAGAGATGGAATCATTCTTTTGATTATCTCTGGTTTCTGAGGGGAAAAGACAAAATAGAGGAGGCGGTGAAGGAAAATAGCACTAGCAACCAACTCTCTCTCTCTCTCTCCCTCCCTCCCTCCCTCCCTCCCTCTCTCTCAGGCTGGCAGCTTCTTCCCCAATTTCATTCTTTTTCTCTCTGGTCTATCTCTTTCTAACCATTTAACTATCTCTTTCTGGGAGATGTTCTGTTCAGAAAAAGCTGCTTTCACAAGGTTGCAGTTGGCATAAAGGCATTTAATGTGGCTGGATGAAAAGAAGGGTAATTAACTCACTTTCACATATATACAGAAAGAATCTAAAACAGCTGCCTCAAAATTCTTTCAGCAACATGAAGGACTAAATATATTCATTTCTAGTGAAGACTCCACAACACGTTATTTATTTTGAGCTTTGTCATTAAGGAAATGGGCAAGTCAAGATATGGTTTCAAGAGTTAGCATGCTATTCAAAATGTGATATCTGACAGTTGTAGTCATCACTTCATGGGTGAAAAAAAACAGATAGTTTAACTTGGTGTATAGTAAATTACTAGATCAATAGATGGTGATATATTAGACAGAGATAACAAGTCTTAAAATATTTAATGTATTTATGCAAATTAATAAACACTTGTATTCATAATTTACCTTTACTAAAAGTATGGACATGAACAATCTTCAAAAATATTAAAGGCTACTATTTTATTCATTCACACAAGAAAATGATATAAAAATTATCTGACAGTATTGGGCAAGGAGAACTGAAATACTTAGAATGACAAACAAAATCAGAATTAGTTTAAAATGTTGAAGATAGAAACCTTATCCACATATTCAAATGACTATATTTTAGATGAACAGACCAAAATATGAGCAAGTCTTACACATGAAACCTTTTCTCTTCTCCATTTGTTAAGTAATACAATTAATGTTATGAGTAAAAGGCTGAAGTTCACCTTGACTTGTAATTAGTATATCATTCTCCAAACCAATTCATAACTGAAATTATGTGTGTCACTGGCATGGAAAGACTAAAAGTTAGATTACTAGAAAAATTTGGTACAATTAATGCTGTTTTTAATGAGATGAATCAAAGAGATGATGAAGAGATGATATCTATGGTTTCCATAATTGTACAATATTTCCAAAGCTGCATTTCAGTAGAAAATGCAATAAAAGAAATCACTGAAATGGCACATTAACTAGAATCTCAAGTCCATGAGCAATGTTCATCAGCCACTAAACCCAACAGAGTCAAAGCAAGGGTTGCTTTATAACAGGAATGCAAACATTTTTTTCCCTGGGGAGAAGGTCATGCCTGATATTTTTTACTAGTAGGTTTGGGAAAGAACAGAATGGCACCATTTGGAAAAAAAAAGTGTTTTCTGTTCATTTATACTTAATTGCAATTACATTTAAATGCAGTTAATATGATTACTCTCCAATCAATATTTAATAATTTCTATCTTCCTTTACATTAAAAAATAGTATGTTAACTACCATTTTAAAAGCTCAGTAGGGTTGCATTCAAGGCATTTAAAGTACTAAAGGTTCATGTTAGATAGCTCTATTTTATAAAAGTCGGACATTAGAATTACATGCAAAATACAAAGTTGATACATTCTGTGTCTGTAGATGTACATGCCATAACTTTGCATCCCACAGCACCAAATCATACTACTACTTGGGGGGAGGGGGAAAGAGTTCCCCAACTTTTTGCAGTCAACAAGGCAGATATTTTACAATAGCTTCTTCCCCTTCTCCAAATTCCCTATTTTGGAATATTTATTTTTGAAAATTTAAATTTATCCTTCTCCTTCTTTCTTATATCACTAAGCCTTTATGGTGGAAAAAATGACATATTGTGACAGAAATTATCTCAGATAAGAATCTAATAAACAATTATTCCTCACTGCTCTTAAAGCAGAAGAGATATCAATTTTGTATTTGGAATTTCCTAACACACTGAGTGTATTTGATAGTCACTTTAAATTTCCTTCTCCTTTCAACCACTCATTTTTCATGCTTAAAATGGATTTGTAATATTTTGATAACTGTCCACTTATATGAAGAAAGATATAGATACACTCTGGATTTCTGCATCATATTTTAGACCAACAATTACCTAGACAAGTAAGGAAATTATATTCTGTCAAATGTGTACTTTATTTATATTGTATCTATTGCCTATATTCTTTTAAAATACATATTTTACACACACACATATACAGTCTCAAACCTCACAGCTTCAACCTCCAACCGGTATCAAAAATTTTGAGTACTTTGGAGAACCAGATATATATATCTGGTTCTCCGAANCCAGATATATATATCTGGTTCTCCGAAGTACTCAAAATTTTTGCTACCGGTTGGAGACACACACACACACACACACACACTTAGCTACTTACAAAAAAACAACAACAACAACTTATAACTGAATTCTTAATTTCCCTAGATGAGACCCAATTCAATTGTTCAGTCAAATTTGGAGCCACCGCACAAGGCTACATTACAAATCGGTGTGCACAACTAATCAACTTCAATTCCCTCTTCCCAATTTAATTATAAAACATTGGTGGAACAGTTAAATATGTACCAAGTGACCTTTTGCCTCAATCTGTCTGAAGCATTTACAAGGCTTCTGGCTCAGCAGTGATTTGTACAATCACTTGTGTTTTACAGACAGTTAGACCCTCCAACAACATTACTATCAGAAGAGCGCATGACCTCAGCCTTTACGCCGAGCTGCTGCTTGTGCAAAAACACCCACAAGAAACTCCAGTAATTAGATGTGGCATCTACAATGCATCACACATAAAAGTGGGATAAGGTTGATTGTGTGGTTGTGCACTTAATTTTTTTTTTACCACTTCCCTCATAGATACTCTGTATTTAACTTCAGATATATTTACTCATGCTTTTGATTCATGGTTTTTGTCATTTTCTTATTGTTGTTGTAACTGATTTGGGAGTAGAAGTTAAGGGACTGTATGTCTCTTCTATACAGATTTTTTTAAGTTTATTATTTATTATTGAGATATAGACTATTTTTAGTCTATTAATTAGATCTTTTTGACTGGTTGATTATTTAATTTATGCCATTAGAACCATTTTTTAAATCTCTTGATTACTATTTCATGGTTGTCCATATATTTATATATTTATATATGCAGCTACAAGAGAACTGCTGTTGAAGAACTGGCATTTGAAAAAAAATTAACTATGGGAATTTTGCAGCAGCTATAAATTCCCTAAGAATATTAGGTTGGGAAAGTAATAAGGAATCCAAACTTCTACAAATAATGACACCAAGAACAGAATTCTCTGCTAGGGTCAAGAAGGCTGTCTGCTTATAATTGTAGTAGTATGCTATACAGTTGTTACAAGAAGTAGCCAAAATGCAAGGTATGAAGGAATATCAGAGAGTGGATTACAGTTTTCACTGCCAATGCAGAAATAAAGAGTAAAAAGAACATCTCATAAGAGATTGCTAAGTATCCCTCCCTTTATTTGAAGTCTAGGTAACCTGAGCAAACTGCCAAGCCTTTTCTGTAGTGACCCCCATATTCTGAAAATAGCTTCCTTAAAATATAAAAATTTCACTCTCCATTCTGGTTGAATGATGTTGGAATAAGAGCCTATTCGATGTTGTAGTTGAGGTGCCTGTAAATACTAGTCTTGCCTTAGGCCTGAAGGATGGGTGAAAGGGCTTTCCTCCCCCCCTCCACTCCCTCTAATAAATAAAAAAAAAGGATGGGTGAAAGATATTTTCTTTCAGTCCAACCCATCTCACAGAATTGCTTTGCAGAGAAAATAGAGGAGAATTATGTATGCCACTGTGAGTTGTACAAGATAGAGATGGGATGTAAATATAATGATTATGTTCCTATCTTTTGTCTTTGTTGCATGTTATCTGGAATCTGCCGATTGAGGCAGATTACAAAAGCTGAAAATAACCAAGTAACTTTCTTTCTTGGATTGTATGAACTGAAGAATTTCCATGGAATTCTCTTGAAATATTATGTAACTGTGGTACTGAAGACAAAGTAGCCATTAAAGTAAAACAATAACAACAACAACAACAACAATTGGGAAGGGTGACATTGTTGTTACAGTATTTTAGGGTCAGGTCCTATTACAACTACAACTATCAGTGGTTAACTTCAGAAGGGGCACAATTTTACTTGAAATATGATTTCAATTGAAATATATTGAATTTTTAATAATAAAATCAAAGAAAAGTTTACACAAAATTTCCCTTTTGCTTTTCTCTTTTTAAAACTGATTTTAATTAAAATTTGAAATTGGGATTTCTTTTTCTTTCCATATGATTCTAAGTTCCCTTCCTTTAGAGACCTTGAGAAATAAACCCAAACACCTTGGTAAAAACTGACCTTGGACAAACAGCACATTATTTACGATAAATGAGTGGAAAACTCACATCATATCCTATTTCAGAGAATTCAGTTGCATCCTGCCAATCATCAGACTACTATGACATCAGTATAAATGCTTCATTTCTGCCAAAAATATAGTGATCATCCATACCTTGTTCATGATTTAGATTAATGTCTATCCAGTTTTCATTTCTTGAAAACAGAAAATCTATTGATGTTAAATTTTAGAACAAGAACAATCAATGTATTTCTAAATTACACCAAATTTCTAATTTACAATTATTGAGTGAAGACTAAGAAGATAAAAGAACAACATATCCATGGTCCAGAGGTGCACATCACAACTGAGTACAGTACTTGTTTTAAGTTTCCTTCAACACATTATTATTTCAGCCCTTCAGTGCTAATTCTATATCCTCATAATAACTCTATAATAATCACATGGGACAATTTTATTCACAATGCTTTTCTATTCAGATGATGAACTGATGACTATCAGATCCAAATAAAAATAGAACTATCTTGTGCTGTAGCAAGGCATGATATATGGTTATCATGCAATGGATGGGAACTCTAATCAATGAATGTCAAACTACAGGATGCTAACTAGACAACTTACCATCACTGCTTATGCAGACTACTTGAGGGACTTGTGTGCCAGGTCCACAATCTTTCTCATTATCTGGAATACACTCATCCAGGCTCACTATTTTCCATTCATAGCAAGAAGGCTCTTCACATGGGATCGCTTCAATCAGATGGGGACAGTTGCCAGTGCCTCCTGTGGGTTCATTTTTGATGCGACGTTTTCTTAATTTAAAACCTTAAGTTTCCAAAATAAAAAAACAATTATTTTTATATGTAAGACAAAAACATCAATTTTATCTGTTTTCCATATCCTACAAATAGCTATTGTAAGCTATTTTTTATAATTGCATGATATCATAGATTTGAGAAGATAAATGTATCGTTGTTTATCCCCAAAACTTCCAATAATTTATCAGTCATAGAAGACACCATTTTTCCTTATTATTACACAAGTGACAAGCAGTAAATCAGTCACTGTAGCTTCACTACTTTTATTCTCACAACAACCCTGTGGGAAAAGCTAAAAAGAGAGATAATGCCATTTGATAACCTAGTGAGCATCAGGGTTAAGTGAAGATCTATTCCTTTTGTTTTCCTGGGTTTAATCCAATTTGAACTGTGATACTTCAATTACATAATCAAAGTTTAGGGATTTTCCATGTATTCTAAAACAAGCATGAATACAATTAGTAATGCTCAGGTAACTTGAACAACATGAACAAAAAGTATGTGTGGAGTCACAGGGATGCGTTAAGAGGTGCCGTGCATTGGTATATATGAAGTACTGTGTGGGTCAAGGAAAGTACATGGGAAAGCAGCACAGGTTAGGGAGTGCAAAGGAGAATACCATGGACTATGCACAGGTACACAACACTGAGACTAGGGGAGGAAGTAAGGGATTGTGAAACTGTCAAGGAACATTGAAAATGAAGATCATGTATGTGATGCCAGGAGTATCTCAGCAGTGCAACAATAGCAGTAGCCAACCAGTAGCACTGAAGCAGCAACTTTCTCAAATTTCATTCCTTTGGGCTTCATGTATCTCAGATTTCAGACATGTTCTGCTACATTAGCCCAGTTGAGTTACTGGTTCAAAAATTGTTGCCCTATAACATGCCCTGTTTAGTCCAATTAAAGATCACAATAACTGGAGTTTTAGTAGTAAATATATTTTTGAGGGGGAAAATATGTTGCAGGATAAAATAATAAATTGAACCTGAAAAACATAAAAACCAACATTAAGGTTGGTTTGAGAGAGGAAAAGGGAAAGAAGAGAATACCAACTTGGAAAAGAAAAATATTCTGAAAACCTGAAAATGTAGAAATATAACACTGATACAGAATGTAAAGAAAGAAGATTAAGAATGATAAATGCTGAAGGAGGATACAAAGGGATTTGTAGAGATTATAATAGTTTACAAGCAGCAGCAAATGAAAGAAAAAAAAACCTAATAATGAGAGCAGAATGATTTTCAAATACTTAAGAGGGTACCTCAAAGACTAAAGAGGACGAACAATTCTGTAATATCTCTCCCTATTGCTATGTAAAAATTCACAGATTTGCCTTTCTAATGTTAGAATTTAAAGCAGTTTGATCTCTCCAGAGGAAGAGTGAGGGAAAGTCTGGATCTGCCAACCCATAATCCTTCTTATTCCTATAGAATAACTGTCACAAAAGAACTAATGAAATATTTATATTGATTTGGTTGTTTATATGTTTCTCAATTAGGGTTCAGTCCTTCTAACCTTGGGAGCAGAGGTCGTATTCAACCAGTTCGCGCGAACTGGTAGTAGTGATTTGGTGTGGGTCGCCGAACTGGTGGCAACCCCTGGCTGGCCATGCCCCTGACCTGTTTGCCTGGTCGTTGAGTTGTCCTGGTTGCTCTCTTAGCTTTCCCTACCACGTGGTGGCCATGGCACAGCTTGGGCAGATGTCCCAGGGCTGCTGCACATGTGCACTGCATGTGCAGCCACTACACATGCACTATGCATGTGCAGAGCCCTGGGACATACACCCACCTGCCCACCCTCCCGGAGCATGCTTTCTTCCTTCTCCCGGTGGATGCGCCTTTTCCAGCCCGGCCCGACCAGCCAGCAGGTGGCCACACGTCCCGGAGCATCTCGTTCCCCTTGTCATGAGATGCCTGCAACTGCTGTGTGCTTTTTTTGGTGCGGCTGCAGTGCAGCAGCTGCACTGAAAAAAGCATGTCCTGTTCTATGTGCCGGGCCTGGCAAGCCCAAGCAGCCGGCTCATAGAACAGGGTAGTGCTGGACCATTAGAGAAGTGGAGCAAAGCCAGAGATCAGTAGCCATTTCTTTCACAGCACAAGAAGCCTCTCCGAATCGGCCGGTTGGTCTCCTCTTTCTCTGCCTGTTTGTTCTGTATGGCCGAGGGGGAGGAGACCAGCTGGCCAGTTAGGGGAGGCTTTCTGTTCTGAAAGAGGCGGCTGGAGACTGAAAAAGAGTCACCTCCAGCAGCTGCCCCTTTGGCCAGCTGCTCTCCTCTTCCTTGGCCATACAGAACAAACAGGCAGAGAAAGAGGACACCAGCTGGTTGATTTGGGGAGTCTTCTTGCACTGCGAAAGAGGCGGCTACTGATCTCTGGCTTCGCTCCGCTTCTCCAATGGTCCAGCACCACTCTGTTCTCTGTGCTGGCTGCTTAGACTTGCTGGGCCCAGTACATAGAACATGGCATGCTTTTTTCGGTGCGGCTGCAGTCCAGCACCGAAAAAAGCACACAACAGCTGCAGGCATCTTGCAACAAGGGGGATGAGAAACCCCAGGACATGTGGCTACCTGCTGGCTGGCTGGGCTGGGAAGAGGCACATCCACCAGGAGAAGGAAGAAAGTGTGGTCCGGGAGGGCGGGTGCTGGGCAGGACCACTTAAAGGTCGACTTTAAGAGCGACCCCATGGAAGAAGCTGAGAACTGAGAGCAAAAGTAGTAGCGGCGGGGGTGACGGGCATGTGTGTCCCTCCACAAGGAGTGTGAAGGGAGGCAGACACCATGCCTCTGAGGAACAGAGGAGGNNNAAGGAGTGTGAAGGGAGGCAGACACCATGCCTCTGAGGAAAAGAGGAGGTGCCGAAGCCCTGGCTGTCACCAAGGAGGGGACCACAGAGAGAACCATCACACGTTCCTGTTGCCCCCCCGCCACTGCTTTTGCTCTTGTTCTCGGTTTCTTCCATGGGGGCGCTCTTAAAGTCGATCTTTAAGAGCTGGAAGACATTTTGTTAGATCGCCGCCAACTCATCGTTGGGAGAAGTGTAGCTCCTGAATACACAAGACATCTTGGGCAAAGTTCTCTGACTTTTAAAATGCATCCACATGGTGTCTGCTTCCCTTCACACTTCTTGTGCATGCCAGGAGTGTCTAAGCAGAGCAAGAGAGAATGAAGTTGACTGCTATGAGGCAAACGCCTTGGCTTCCCCTCTTGCTCCTCACAGTTGCCCTGAGCTGGTATGGTTCTTTACTTGGGCAGCCAGACAGCCACAGCAGCGCCCGCGGCAGTAACAGGCAGTGCCACAACAACGAGGTACAGTAAGATTTGCCGGTGCAAATTTATCTCCGAGGGGCTTCTGGCAAAAAACAAAAATAAAACCACCCCAAAACAAAACCCATTTGGCAGGTAGGCTCAGCAGGCAGTTGCAATCTTTAGTTGGGTGTTTTTTGGTCAGCCCAAGGGCAGAGGAGGGGGGGGGAAGGTATGTAGGAAATCACCCTGTCTTTGCAGCATCAGTCATGTGACTAAGTGGGTGTGGCCCACTTGACGTCACTCGCAGCAAGGTGCCACACCACCTTGCCGAGTTGGCCATGCCTACCCAGTCACATGACCACCAAGCCATGCCCACCAAACAAGCCACGCCCACAGAACTAGTAAAATTAATTTTAAAAAATTAATCCCACCACTGCTTGGGAGGTATTATAGGAAGTCTAGATATTTTTCAATTTCCCTTTCCAAAATCAGAAAGAATGAGCTCTCGTTCCAAAGAGGAACATAAGTAATTAATGCTTAGAGCTAGGAATTTGTACCCTTTCAATGTTACAATTCACCAGGATTAGTTGCACCAAACTCCGGAATGTGGCATTTCTTTATTAGCAGTAGATCTTCATAGACAAATATGAAAATACTGTTTGGGTAATGTATAATACAACTCAGGGAGATATATAGTCTTATCAAAATAAATGGAAAGAGAAACTATAAAAACCATGAATTATAAGAAGACCAAGAAAAGAAATCATAAGAAATTATAGATCCATTAAGCTGCCTCAACTAAGTATGCAGCAAAAATAATGGAACTCACTCAAAAAATCTACATACCCTTTTTGGCTTGCTGGTCTTCACAGTTTTCAAAGGTACAAAGCCCCCATGCTGACCAAGCTGATACCTCACACTCTATAGGACATGGGAAGTGGCACAGTTGGGTAGTGCTGGGAGTAGACCCTGTGCACAGTTTCCAGTCCACAGGTTTAGAAGCTGTAAAAGAGAAGACAAATCATGATGAGTTTTGTTTGTAAACATAAAGACAGCTTTGCTGAAAAAAAACAAGAAAAGTCAAGAAAGTGATAACCTCTGTCTTTAATCTCATCCAGCTGAAACACAGCCAATGAATTCTACTAGGCTAAATTTACACAGCATTATGGGAAGTTCAGAAATGTCAAGAAAACCTATAGGTTTGGTGTGTTGCCACTTTTTAATAATGTGGATTGTTTCAATGGGCATTCTAAGGAGACAGTGAGATTCAAGGATCTGGAAATTGAAACCTATGAAGAATGCCAACTCCAGAATGTTATTTGGATTATTTCAACTTGTACCCTAACCCTAAAATAATAAAAGCCACTAAAGAATTATCTGCCTAGAATTTTCCATTCTTATGCTTTTTATGACAGCTGTCTAGTAGTGCTTTTAATTTTTAGTACTAAAATTCCTAATATGTGCATATTGGATCATCAATGCTGAAGTGTAATTACAGGCACCTTTAATATTTGGATTAATAACATGAACTCTTTAAACAGGTATTCCAGGTGCAGAGAAATTCTTTGATAGACCTCTGATTATAGCCCAAAAGTCTACTCATCTACAGAGAAAGGAGCCCTACAAGATGTTTGATTGGACCTTCAGGGTGAATTAAGTACCTGTTATTTCAAAAGTGATGGATAGAAGTGGAGCAGCACTAGTCTTCGATGTTCTCTGGGATTGACTTTCTGAAAAAATGTGGACAAAGACTTCCATGAATACCAGAGAAAGAGGAGATAGCCCTAGATACAAATACTCTGTATTTTACCCATAGTTTATACAGAGGATGATATGGCATTCTCAGTGGAACAATAGGATGCACTTACTGTTTTGTGGCCAGACCCTATTTAGACACTTTTCCCCTTCTAATAAAACATAGAGGAATCCCATTATAATTAGCTCTAATGAGGATATTCTGCTCCCTGCAGACTTGTAAATTTAATGTTTGTCTTTTTATTAGTTGAATCTCTGAGGAAATAAAGGTTTTTTTTCTATAAGCAGTCAATGATTTCTTATGTTTAAAAGGGTTTTCTGGTTCACAGAATTTAAAGGCCAAACAGGCTTTTGTTTTCCCTATTACAGCCCAATGAAGATATATCTTATTCTAACTGATGCAAAGAAAGAGGTCTTAAAACTATGGAAATTCAGTCTTCCATATTAAAAACAAACTAATTTATTAGAAATGCATTTATCCCACTGAAGGGTTTAATTGGTTGTTGTTGTAGTTGTGTTTGCAAATATTCTATATCATTCCATTACATTTTATAGAAATTGTAAGCAAAAAGTATAGTAGTTTGACTTAAATCACTGTATTACAGTGAAAGTTAGCTACCTAGTCTTCTAGGTATTATTCCAAGCAAATTATATACTTAATTATACATAGATGGATTGGATAGTGGGCTTCTAAGCAAAATTCAGATAAAAATAAAATAAATCAAGAATAGCTCTAATCCTAAAATACAGTATATAAATTATTTTTTTTAAAATAAGTGTATGCAGCCTAATGCATCTAATACAATCCGAGTGTTTTAGATTATTTTAAACTGTAAACCAGGTGTATTGCTTAAAATGTGTAACTTAGAAATTATTTTAAAATGTTATAGGAAAAACATAGCATAATATGATATTATATGATTTTCCCTCAGACCATACTCCACATTCCTAGACCTAGATGTATTAAGATTGTATCTTCCATGAATTTTAGGATTTCTGTTGTTGTTATTCTAAAACATTTGAATGTGTCAACCTTAGGGCTGCTGACTTTTTTTACAAGTACAATTTCATGCAATATATTCTCGTGTAATTCCTCACAAAATTAAATGGCGATCATTTACTCAGTTACAATGTGTTTCTGCAACTTATTCGCATATCTGTGTCTGTGTAACTAATCCCAAGCCCTCACACATCCAGGTGAATGCCTGGGTAGGACTAAAGAATAGTTCAAATGCACACAAAAGCTGATATTCAAGTGAAAATTTCAGTTTGGGCAACCAAACAAAAATCTACCACTGCACATGAGAACAGTAGAGAGGTTGCAGGTAGAGTGTATGACTTTCCTCCAGCCTATTTCTTGAATTCATGGCAGTCAGGATATCTGCAGGGAGTGGTTAAAAAAAGTCAAGATGGTAGGCCTCAAAGCTGCAATCAAAGTTTTAGCTGTATTTTATGTATGAACATTAAACAAACAAGCAGAATTTTGATCATCCTGGCATGGTCATCATTTTAACTTTTTTTGATCATGCTTTACACCCCTAGTGTCAGGCAAATGAAATGTGTGAACCACAAATTTTCTGATTCATAGCTAACATTATTGCCACAGGTTTTCTTGAATGTCAAAGATCAAAAATATATTTCGGAAATGAAATACAGTTTTAAAAGAATAATAAAAATCTATCCTAGAAGATTTAGCTTCCATATTAATGAGATGTTCATACCTTTTTTTTCCTTGAGTGTATTTAAATAAGAGAGGAGATTTTCATTCGCTTGCACACAATACATCTCCCGAGTCTGAATCCCACCTCCACAAAGAGATGTCTGATTTCCTCGCCGCTTATCCTGTTGGCTAAGTAAAGGGTCAATGCGACATTCTGTCCACTCTGTGGTTCTCCAGCCATATCTAAAGAACAACAATAACAAAAAAGGAGATAAAAGCATGAAGAATTGTTCAAGAAAGATGGCTCCTAATGTTACTAACCAATTGGCTCTCTCTTCTGACTTCACAAAAGTTATTTCTTACTCTTAAGAAAAAAAGATGGAAGAAGACGTAAGAAAACATAGAAAGTTAAAAATTAAAGGGAAATTGTATGATATAATACTCTCTCATTTAGAAATATTTCCCAATGTAGTGAGTAACATAATTTTTTTTGTTTTAATTACTAGAATTGAATTTTCAATTAGTTACAACAGGTTGTAACGTTATGAAAAATTAATGAAACTGATTACTTAAACTTCAGATTCTATTGAAATGACTTGAACATATTTGGAAGCCGTAGACTTGGGATAGTATTTTGGCCTCAGATATGTTCAGTCCATATAATTGTGCAAAAAATATTAATGTGGCAGCTTCAGTTCAGACCTTTATTTTTTAAGGATAGAATTTGGGACTTCTATAAACTGGTGACATGACATGCAATAAAAATGAATAATTATTTAAACTGAATGCAGATTCTATTAAAATGACTTAGGTAACAGAACCAAGAAAAATCCCAGTGATTTAAAATAGGAATTATGTGTAAACAGCATTATAATTTTCTGCTATATTTCCTGATGCTCCTTTATTACAGTAGGATATAATTATGAGTGACCTGCCATAAGATTACACTATTTAGTCTGGATAAAGCCTAAGAAAATATTAAAAATATGAGTTTTAGGCCAAATTAGATAATTGTTCACAGAATAAAATATTATTATCTACAACTACTACTGCAAATTTCTGCTTGGAAAGAAAATATTCTGGATCTCTACAAGCTGAAATCATAATCTGAAATTAAAGAATGGTACCAAATATAAAATAATATCCAAGATACATATGCCCTGAAAATGTTAAGGGTTGAAGGAAAAATATTTTTAAACCTCAATTTCCTTTTTGATAAGTGACCTATGTATTAGTTTTTTTTTTTTACAATTTGTGCATGTCTTCCATTTTTAAAAAAAAGACATATGGAACCATTCTCTATTTCTCTTTGTTGAAATGTATATTTCTCTGTGTGTAACCTATTTACAATTTTTTCTTTGTCAGAATGATAACCAATTCTGCAGAAGGCTCCTACTGAGCTCAGCAGTGCTGATGAATGACAAGAGCGTATGAGCTTCTGATCAGCCAGTGCACAACATTTCCAGTAAGTTAAATCTTAATCATCCTTGTGAAGAGAAAGAAATGTCACAAAATACTCTACTCAAAGAATACTTTAAGGAAATATCAAGGGAACATTTCCTCAGGCCACACAAGGAAAAGAAATACAAGTATTTATTTTCTACAAAGGGACAAAAATGATAATTTTATCCCTAAGCAAATTCTATATTATAAATATGTGGAAAATATTCTATATTAGACATCAGATAAGGAAATTGGAAATTATTATTAACTTGCAAGAGTTACTTGAATCAAAACCTGGTACAAATTATTCTGGGACTATGGAAGTCATAGCAGCACCATTTCTTCCTGCATCACAAAACCTTCAACACTATAGGGCAAGTTCATGCAGAACGTATTGTACACACATATCTGTGTTAACACTTCTTTGTGGCCACTCTTTTGAAGTGGCCTTCAATCTTTTGAAGATAACGAAGTCCATATTTATATATATAAAGAGGATAAAGATAAAGAGGATCACTGGTTTGAAAGAGAGGTTAAAGAAGCCATCTAGGTCAAAATTGAACAGCCCTCTCTCAACAGAGAGGGAGGGATACAACATCATCTGTCTCCAATCTACAACACAGTTCTTTTAACAGTTCCAGGAAGGCTCCATACCAACCTTTGAGATAACCATGATCTGGATGACTGAGAATCTCTATAGACGTCTGTGTTAACAGCACAGAAATAATAGGCTCCTCCCATTATTTATTCAATGGAAATGTGGATGTGGAATTCTCACATAACTTACTTAAGCACTCACAATACCAGAATAACATGAGCCTCAAGACAGTATAAAGCTAAAGTTCTTGAGATATATCAATACTTACGTGATACAAGCAGTCACTCCATCTCCTTGAGTTACACACTGTTCTGTTTCTTCTAGGTTTGGACATTCACTTTCACTGCCAATAGGAAATTGCTTTATTGTCCGTGTTCTTGTACGATATCCTTTCGAGGATGTCATATCAAAACATGTTTTGGAACATGGGCTCCATTCAGACCATTCTGACACCTGGCATTCCTTTGTGATCACACAAGACTGGAATGTAATTGGCAACTTTTCTTGTTGACAAAAACTGTAAAATAACATTAGAGTGTTTAAGAAATTGATTAATTCATTAAATTCCTAATTATATCCCTTAACCAAATTTGCATTAGTACAATAGCTTCACAAAATCAATTCCTACATGCCTTTTGTTATCTTCAAAACTGATTGGTTGGTTAATAACACATTTGAAGCATTCTTTTACTAATTCCACAGATCATATGCTATAATTTGGTTTCAGTATCAGTTCAATGTCAATCACAAAAATGATAAAGGAACTTCTATATCATTGCTGTATGCTACTTTGATGAAACAAAGTGCTAAAATATGTCAGAAAGCATAGGAAAGTTGAAATCCATGATGTGGTGACTGAAACATTTTAAATTCTGGTAAACAGTAAGGCATTTTGGAAAAATTCTTGAATTTCTGAGGGAAAAGATAATTCTACTAGATGGCATAACTAATTGGCCCTTTCATCAATAAAAGAGGTAATATCAAAAACAAATGACTAAGGGTAGCTATCTGTTTGAAACAAGATTTCAAGGTTTAAATTTAAGCCTATTCACATATACATTTGGCAAAGAAAAGACTATATATCTGAAAGCATGGTTGGTTTACTACCTGTATATCAGGGGTGGGATGCTACCGGTTTGGCCCAGTTCTATAGAACCGGTAGCTGCGAAGAGCAGCTGACACAGAACCAGTTCGGTGTTTGGCCCACCCGCCTGCCCAGGCTCTAGGCTGT
>AZIM01000593.1:9745-24477 GCA_000516915.1 Ophiophagus hannah
TATTAGTTCCTATTTCTTATATTTAAACTTGTGTTTATTCTTATTTCTATTGTATTGTAAGCTTTTGACAAAATAAAATAAAATAAANNNNTAAAATAAAATAAAATAAAATAAATAATGTGTAGGGGCAACTTTCTGATTCACTGCATAATGTATGATTAAATCTTGGTTAAGATCATTCTGCAGGGCCATAACTCTGACATGTTGCTTGAAAGATGCTTTGGCCTGATTAAATTCCATTAGAAACAATATATTGGGGAAGAGTCGACAATGGCATAAGGTGGAACCAAGTAATTTTACTGAAAAGTCTGGAATTTGTATTGAAGAGTTAAAGAAACCAGATAATCTGGGTTGAAAATTAGTTTGTATGCTATTTGGCAATAATTGTTAGTATGATAGGATCATATCTGTCTAATTGTATGGTGAATTGATAGGATCATATCTGTCTAATTGTATGGTGAATTGACATGCCTTATTAGCTTACTGTTACTGAAGAAAAAAATCTAAGATAGTATTAGCATCGTCTTCATTTAACTAAGCAATAGCTATAGTGAATTAAACATCATTATATATCATAAATTGCAAAAAAGAAGAATGAATAAAACATGAATGAACTTTTTTCTCTGAAAAAATCTGCTTTTTGAAAATATTTGAGCAATCAAGGATGTCCTACTAATAAAAATCAATGTAACATCACAGAGGACAGTATGACCCAACAGAAATTTTTCCAGCTCTCCTATCTTTTAGACTATGAAGTCTTTCTATTTATGTAAAGCTGAGAAACTTAAAGAGGTAGACATTTCATAGTAGCTATTGTTGGAAATGCTGTTCCCAAAGGACATTGCTTTGCCAAAGCATGTCCTTTGCGTATCTGCAGCTTTTCTTAGCTTCTGATTCTGAAGAGGTTTTAAGATATGTTAAATGTGATATAAACATAACATACTTTTGCATTATAAAAAATGACTTTTGCTAGATCAACATAGATTGTATAGGATGCCAATTTTCTACATTACAAACAGTCCAATAAAAGAAATTGGCAATTAATTATTACTAATAACTTCTTCGTAATAAGATATGTTCCTGCACTGGACCCTTGTAAGTAATAGCAACAGCATTTAGGCTTATATACTGCTCCATAGAGCTTTATAGCACACTCTCTGAGCAGTTTACAATGTCAGCTTTATCTGCATATTGCCCCCAACAATCTGCTGACCTCAGAGGAATGGAAGGCTGAGTCAAACTTGAGCCCTGTCACGATCCTACTCCAGACTGTATTAATGGAGCTCAGTAATCTTAGAATGACAAGTAGAAAGTAGCAACTGAAATGACTGACATCAAAGTCTACTGGGGGCATTCAGCTTCCTGACTTCCTGTGAACAATTGCTACTAATTATGTTCCAAAGCAGCAGCTGCAAAAACTCATTTTCAGAACTGTACTGCAGAAAATATGTGCATGTATCGCAGCTAAAGCAAACATCTATTTTCTCTCTTAAAAGATCAGCTCATATGCCAGTTAGGTTCTACAAGTAAATCTGGCTTTTTTAATCAACAAATATGTAAAATACTAAAAATTGTAGCATGAAAAGCAAAGAAGAGCAGAATCACAGTGCAAAATATATTTCAATCATTAATTACTGTCATATTCTGTCATCTTGCAGAGATAGGTTTTTAAAAAATCCATATGAAATTGGAATGTGCATCAGATGGAGGCAAAACCCAAAAACATTTGGGCTAGATTGACAGGTGCCTGAATCAAAGCAGGCCTTCTCTAAAGTAACTTGAATCTAAAGTTTTATTTTGCAGTTTAGTACTCAGGAGCAAAGACAGTGTTTGTGCTTTTTAAAAGAGTGTTTCATATTTCCTTAACATCACCATCTAAGGGAAAATTGCAGATATCAGGAGAGTACTTTGGTGCAGTTATCCATGAGGTGGACACTCATGAAGCAGAAAGACATTGGGGAAAATATGGTTTGCTATATGTAAAAAAAATAAAAGAAATCAGGAGAAAAACCACAGATGTGCCTTTTTTTCTGGCAACATGTCACGGCTTTTGATGACAATATATAACTTTAAATGTAGACATGGGTCTAGTCTTAAGGTCTATCCATTCATTTTAATGAGTAAAAAAGTTAGTGTATACATTCCTGTGTAGACATATATTTGCTTTCCATTCAAGTGAATATAATGTCTTTATAGCTACTGAATTCATCGTGGGGCTCTGTTTTGAGTAGTCTTCATTTTCTGTTTATTGTATAGAGTTAAACATCATATATGTGTATCACATGAGTATATGTTACCATCTGTAGCTATAATCACCAAGATGACAAATTTTCTCAGAATACTATACATTTTTGTAAAGCTGAGTATGTACACATTTCCTTCTCCAATAATTTCACGCTCTGTATTATGCACAAAGGTGGTGAATCCAGATCTATTAATTCAATGATAACGGGAGTGAGAACAAGCACAGGATTGCTTGTCTAAACAAACCAATGAGCTATAAGATTTTTCCTGTGTGTTAGGCTACCAACAGTGACAGCCTGGAGAAATACAGGAAAAAGCCTAACAGGGTTTCAATTCTGGGTCACTAATTCAAATTGACACATGGGTCCCAAAGCAAGAAACAATTCCATTTATATTGTTAAGTGTTTTTTTTCTACTAAAAATATTTAGAAAGCACTGAACTATAGTAAACTATAATCCTTTTGTATAAACAAGTCTTCTTTTTAAATACTGAACATTATAAAACTATCTAATCTGAGAACTTATTAAAATGTTGCATAAGAATATAAGAATGTATAGTATATTCTTTTTCACCCTATGAGTGGTGTGTGTCTTCTTCAATTTTAAATTCTCTACCAGAGGCCTGAGAGTTTGAAGGTTCTGCACAGTATTTTAGGTATTCCTGAGAGAAAAAGCTCTGATGTTCCTGGGATATAGGAACCAGTTTAGAAGCCAGAACCCTGAGTGGTCCTACTACACCTGGGACAACTTTGTCCTTTATTTTTCACATTATTTCTAGTTCCTCCTTCAGACCCTGGTGCTTTTCCAGGTTCTCATATCCTTCTTCCTGATGTTACTATTACTTGGCACTACTATATCTGTCGACACTTCTGGTCTACTTCCACAGTCTCTGGTTGATTGATTAGTAACTGGCTGTCCATCTGGATCTGGAAGGATCTTAACCTTTACTATTGTCCATGACCTTCTGTGATATCTCCCAACTGAATTTGGAAGGGTCTAGCCCAACATGCAACTGTTCCTATACACAATGCCAGCAACTTTGTTCTGCCATTCAGTGCATGCTGTCATGCCTGCACCTAACACTCTGCCACTGTGTGTTGAAGTGTATTCTTACACCCTGTCACTATGTGTGCATCTCAGGTTCTATTTAATGTGAAGACCTCTACTTCCATGGATCTAGTGTTTAGTGCCTGTCCTTGTGCTGCTATGATCAGTGCCTTAGTGCTGTCTTTTAGTCCAGCCTTTTCTTGCCACTGGTATGATTTTCCAATGTCAACTATCTCAGCTATCATATATCAATGATACATTGTCCAGCCATGGTGCTTCCTCTATTTGTTCTTCTTCCCATGTTTGCAGCTGTCTTAGACATTCTCTCAGCAGTTTATCTTCAGCTGCCATCTTACTAATGCACTCCTGATGTTCTGAATTCATCCAGTGGCTTTGATATTCTCCAGATACCATCTGTCCTTTTCAGCTAGTGCACAGTCTCTGGTTGTTGGATTTGGAGTGGAACCTCCATACATTGTGAGGAGCTACCAGATTTTTACATTGGCAACCTTTATGTCCTCATTTCCCCAGCTCGTTATATTGGCAAGATGTATATGTATATACATATGTATATACATATTACAGACATAATTTTAGCATTTTATCCAGTCTATATCCATGGTGATATAAATTTCAGTAATGAGTGATTGTCATTATGGAACTAGGGACACAGATAATAATCAGAGACATAACTGAGATAGAGCATAACTTTATCCATACCAAAGATACTGAAGGTATTTAAAATGTTCTCATAATCCATGTAATCTTAAAATATAATAGTCAAAATATAGAGTAACTTCCAATATTATCCTGTAAATAAATAGGTTTGATTTACACTTGTGAAGACATATAATGTATACCTGGGGTTTGCAAGGTGACTCACTATTCTCTCAAAATGATTGTGCCTTCTCAAACAATATACAGTAAATGTCATAGGAGAATTAGTACTATGATCCTATAATACTTACAGCAGACTATATGGATTTTCATTACATAAATTTTCTCTGCAACGTATAAATTCTTCTTTGGCACAAAAGTTGGTTGCCCAAGATAACAAGTGTTTTGCTATAATGAAAAAATATTGAAAAGAAATCAGTTATAAATGGATGATATAAATGTATTTTTCCCATTCGTGATAGATGTATAGAAAATGTTGGTGAATTTGACTATATAATAATTTATTCTGTGTTAATTACTTTGACTAGGTTGAGAGAACATTATCATAACCCATAAGTAAGACAGCTGGTTCTGTTATGTAATTTAATATAAATATTTCATAAATTTAACTTGATGATATTCATGCAAATCTTTGTCTATATTTTATTTTGGCATGATTTCTATACATTCATTACTCTGAAGAGTTCTGCATTTTATAAAAAGGTTATGGAGCTAATGTGCATTCAAGCTTGCAAATATATAACTCTATTTAAGTATTTATGAATGCATAAATATAAGAATCAAAGCCAATGCTGAAATCTGAGATCCCCTTCATACATTGTCTGTACATGTAATGACATTGTATTAATTAATTTATTATATTTGTTTATAGCTAGCCCTTCACAAGATTCTGGGTAATTAACAAACATAAAATTCAATGAAATTCAATGAAACATAGAACAAACTTTAATAACATAAAATATCAAGCAAAAATGGCATTCTGACATCATAATTAAAATTCAAAAGCTCACTGGAACAGGATTGTTTCAATCAACTTGCAGTAAGCATTAACAAAGATATCTGGTGCTCCTTTGGGAATCTGCTTCTGTTATGAGCCTTCCATGTCCACCTGACATTTCCCATTGCCCCTCTCCCAATGCCCCCAGAGCCAGGTCTTCCTTGTCTTTGAGCCAACATCTGGGTAAGGCATTGCAGACATCTTGGACTGTCTGATTGAGGAAACTTCTCATTAAATATGGGCACAACATTCTCATTAGATATGGGCACAACATTCTCATTAGATATGGGCACAACATTGGAAAAATAAAAGTCTGATGATAAAACAAGATGGGCAGACCAAAATTGGTGAATATATGGTACTGACAGAACTCAGTAGATATTATTAAACCAAATTTAAGCAGGAATAGCTTCCCTATAATCAGTATGACACAATACAAAGCAAGACAAATTTACATCTTTTGAAAAAAGCAAGAAGACTAATTAAAAACAACAGATGACATGAGCTAAACAGATATAAGGAAACATTTCCAATGTTTAACATTAAAAGCACAGTATAAATATTTAAGTAATGATTATTGGTCATAGAAAAATAATGAAAAGGAAAAAATGTATCATCAATTTTTCCTTCATGATGTTTTTAGTTATGTTTTATTTTTCATGTTTCTGCTTGTATCATTATTTTTACTCTGTTTATACTTAACTTTATACAAATAATAAAATTAATGAGTGAATTAATTAATTAATTTAATGAATTACTGAATGAAAAAGACAGAAAAGATATAGCTGGTTATGTACAGGAGGTTATCATACTTTGAAGCTGACCAGTAGGCTAGTTCCGTATATAAGTTTAAAATAAAGACATTGAAAGCAAAGTGATTTCAGTTAATTTTCATTGGTCTGAAAGGGTTTATCATGCCAACATTTGAATTTAGCTTATTATATGATTGGATTACACATACTGAATCTAGGGAAGGCCCAGCCTTCTTTTCCCCAGTACACAATATATGTATTGTCATTGCTGCCAGTTACTTTATATGGCTAGAAACACCTAGCTATAGGTCAGAAGGGTTTTTTCTCTTGACCAAGGCTGAACTTATTTTCTTGTTGGTTTGAAACATTTTGCTATTCATCCAAGCTGTTTCCTCATTCAGAGCAAGTTAGTTAGGCAGAGAATTGTTGAAATGCTCCTATTCTTCCCACAGCAAACCTCAAGATTACTTCCCCAAAGTGCATGGCATCAGTGAAGAGTCCCATTCATCCAGGCAGAATTGTCTGTAAGTTGAGTCATGGTAACTGGACTTATTTTCTTGTAGTTTTGAAACATCCAAGAAGCTTTCTCAATCAGTTAGTCAAAGAGCCACACCAAATCTCAGAGTTTGGATGTACACATTGTAGCACTGTATTAATTTATAGCAGCCTAATAGCTTTAGTTCAATTATTCATTCACTATTGAATCTTGCTTTTATCTATCTCTGTCTGAAAACTTGGTAGATTACATGAACTGCCTAATTATTCAATATACTTAGTTTATACTTATACTTAGCATCCTTTCCTAACCTGCTGCTCTGCTATTTTGTTGGGCTTTTCAGACAGAAATTTCACAGAACCTGCTAATTGAGAACCTAGGCAATTATGTTTCCAATAAATAAATCTAAAGCATATATGATGAAGAATAGTAGTGCAAAGTACCCTTCCTTATTTATCTGCTTTTTGAAAATTGCCATTTGGACACAGCTTTGAAGAAAGTAAAATCCATTTGGGTGGGGGGTGAGGCATATTTCAAAATATATGATTGATGGTCATGGCATTATAATCAAATCCCCCCCTTTTGTATGTGTTAACATGTGTACAAAGGGGCTAGGAAAAACAACTTCCACAAATGCTTCTGGGACTGTACAAATTGTTGCTGAACAATTTCTACAATGCAAGTAGTAGTTATTCTTTAAAAGTAAAACAGCATATGAAGCAAAAATATTTGAGAAATTTAGGCCATTGATTAGGAAGTAAACAAACAAACAGCATACTAAAAGAAGGCAATGGAAGTAGTCACTAGATATCAGCATTGACCTGAGGGCAAGTTTATCTTTTTAAAGCACAGATGCTATTCCATTGCATAAATTCCAATTGCACTGGGAAAACATTTCCTATCTTATCTCTTTCATTCTGAATGAATTTTTTGATAGTTTAACTGCATTAAGTTAAATGCCACATTTGACTTGAGATTTAAGTTATGTCTCAGGTAAAAATCTCTTTCTTTGTTGGTAGGCTTGCTCAAATTAACATCTATTCTATTTAGGTTAAAAGTGATATAATACTTCTTCAAAAGCCAATGTTGGTAGAATAGCAATATGATAGGGTGAAGATCCTTGTCACTGAAGACAAAAGAAGTCAGACCATATAAAGCATACATTGTTTTCTCATTTCTACTTATAGTACCTCTTGAGCAGTCTTTGGTTTGATGTTGCAGAAAATTGTATTTGTAGACAATCTTAATTTAAAAACTTGTCCAGTTCAACTCTGGTTTAAATATAATCCTTCAAAAATGCATAAGTGTAACTTTGAATATTAATGACAACAGAGTCCACTCGGGTAGCAGACCGAACAATGCAATGCATTGGTTCATTACAATGAGATACATTTTAACTGAAGTGATAGAAATGTGTGTTTTCACTTCAAAGGTTATCATATGTAAACCATTTTTTAAAAAATTCCACACTGTTTTTACTAAGGTTTATGGCAATTTCTCTTTTTATAAATGCTGTCTTGGCTTCCTCATATGTTTAATTTTCCTAAGTTTCATATTTAAAACTTGGAGACTTGGCAGGGGTCATTTAAAAACTAAAAAACTTGGTTTGGGTGATTTCTTTTCTTTCTTTCTTTTTTTTAGGAAAAGAGAGTTCTATCCTATCCTTTATTCTTGAAACATAATCAGTCCCACTGAAAATAGATATTTTTCATCTAATCAGGCTATCTTCCTATCTTTGCATGGGATTGAACATACTGTATTGTGAATTACCACTGCCCAATATTGCAACTTAAAAAAAATTAAACTAGCTATTGTCAAGAGAGTGGCTTTTACTAATAGAAATAGAGATATATGTAAATGTCACAAGTCTTCCCTAATTGAAAACCAAAGAGCAAAAGCTCTATTTGTCAAAAGATGTAAAGTAGCATTACTGCTGATGACATATCTTCCTACAGATTCAGTTATTCTTGGCTCTGCAGATCTTTTTATGTCTTTTTTTCCTGTATATCATTTAAAGGGTGAACATTCTGACTCAACTGATGTTAATGGAAACTATCCCATTGGGTAAAGTGCTTCCAACAGGTTGAAGCCATATGCTTTTCAGTCTCTGTGGAACTGTCAAGTTGCAAACAGCTGGTGTTTTATGTATTTGTCTCCTTGTTCCCTGTTATAGGATGGCAGCATCATTTAAAATTTTGATAGAAACAAGATATGCACAAAGTGGCTATATTCTTTAGCATAGACTCCCAGAGCACAAATTTCTTAGCCACAATTTATAACAATGAAAGTTTAAAAAAAGAGCAGAAGAATTATTTTTATTTTCTAATCTCTACAACTTGAAAAATTCAGGAATTGTTTCCTATGTCTGCCCCTCCCAATTTATGGAGGGTGACAAAGGGACAGATTTTACAGTTCTTTTCTCAAAATAATGATGTTCAGAGTCATTCTTTCATCTCATCACAAAACATGATATAGGTAGCTTTGACTTGAACAACTTGTTACATGCTTGAGCTATAACATATTCTCAATTATTTAAACAAAGAAACAAACACGAGCCCCAGAGAGAAAGGCAGAGGGAGAGACAGAGAAACAAAATAAAACCACAGTCAGGTACAAATGTATTATGATCCAGTTAACATTTCGATACAACATATACATATCTTCTTATTCTTTGCTGTGCTTCTTCGAGGAATCCTACAGAAAGGAGTTAAAGGAATGGAATATCAGGGAAAAGTAACCAGGAAGGTAGAGTTCTTAATTTTCAGGGAAACTAAAACTAACCAAGGTGAAATATGTGTGCTCAACTTTTTAAAAAAGCAAATTTTAGTAAACTCAGAGCAATGATAAGTAGGATCCCATGACAAAATGAGAACTCAGATAGACAGATCCTAAAGAAAAAGCAAAGTTTTAAATCTAACAAGAATGAAGTAGACATTAGAAGAAGTCTATACATCTACACAAAAAGATCAGTAATATTTTAAAACAAAAACAGACTTATACAGGAAATGGAAAGTGGATAGATCACAAAGAAAAAGCAGAGACAAGTTAGCCAGGACAATAAAACTAGTCTCAGGAAAACAAAAGATCAGAGATTAGAGAACAATGCTAAGAATAACAAAAATGTGTCTTTAGATTCAGTTTTCATTTATTTCTTTAGAAGACCATTTCAATGAGAATTGATTCTGATTCTACAATTTTTCTCTGTAAGTTGATGAAAGCTTACAAAAGAAAACAATCTCATCATACAACATAATAAAATCATATGTATAAAAGCCAGAAATAAAATACAAGACACAATTAACAACTTCAGTAACCCTTGGGAAAGGGTTACTAAGAAAACAAAATCATGCAGACGCTATGGCTAATTTAAAAAGCAAGGTCTTAATAAATTCCTAAATGCTGAAGGAAAAGAAGCCATTCAAATGTCTAGAGAAACAATATTCCACAGGAGGGATGGAACAATGATTGAGCAAGTCTCCTTCTACATCCCCAGCAGATGGTATATTTAATATGTTTAATATACTGTAAACATAAAATTATATAGCATTTTATATAGAATAATTCGAATATTAGAATAACAGAGATGGAAGGGACTTTGAAGTTCTTCTAATCCAATCCCCTGCTCAAGCAGGAGACCCTATACCAATCCAGGCAAATCACTGTTCAATCTCTTAAAAATCTACAGTGATGAAGTACCCACAACTTCTGGAGGTAAGCTGCTCCACTGATTAATTGTTCTCACTGACATTTCCCCCCTTAAATTCTACATTGGATTTCTCTTTGATAATCTTCCCTCCATTAATTCTTGTCCTGCCTTCAGGTGCTTAGGTCAACTTCCTCTACTATGTGACAGCTCCCTCAAATATTGGAAGACTGTCACCCTTAGTCCTTCTCTTGTTAGACTAGACATACCCAATTCCTGCAATTCATTGTATGCTTTAGCATCCAGTTCCCTAATTATTTATTCATTCATTTGTAAAATTTATTTAGTACCTATCTTACCTCAGGATAACTTTGTTGCTCTTTTTTATACTCTTTTAATCTTTTTTAATCTTTTTTTATCGTGGTGATTAAAACTGGGCACAGTATTCCAAATGTGATCTTACCAGTAAGTTATAAAGCTAGTACTAGTAGTTCACATGATCTTTATAATATCCTTCTGTTGATAAAACCTAGGCTTGCATTCACTTTTTTTTTGCAGTTGCAGCACACTGCTATCCTATATTTAAGTGGTTGTCCATTAGGACACCTAGTTTCTCTCACATTTACTTCTATTGAACCAAATATCACTTATTTTATACTTGTGCATTTGATTTTTCTTGCCTAAGTATAAGACCTTAATTTTCTCACCACTGAAGTCTATTTTGCTGGATAAGGCCCAGTGTTCAAGTCTATAAAGGTCTTTTTTAATCTTGAGCATATCCTCTAAGATGTTAGCTTCTATTTTACCAAGAAATAGGATGTGGTCTAATTTGCCAAATGCTTTGCTGAAGTCTAAGTAAACTGTGTCCACATTTAGTTACTTTGTCAAAGAATACAATAAGGTTTTTCTGGCATGATCTGTTTTTGACAAACCCATTTGGTTTCCAATAATAGCTTTGCTTGTTTCTAGGTGTTCACTGATGAATTGCTTGATTATCCAGGATCTTCCCAGGTATTGATATGAAGCTGATTGGTCTGAAATTTACTGAATCTATATTCCCCCCTTTTTGAAGTTTGGGACTACATCAGCTCTTTTCCAGTCCTCTGGTAATTCCCTGGTGCTTTGGGATTTTTAAAATATATGTTTCAGTAGTTCTGAGATCACATCTGCCAGCTCCTTCAGAACTCTGGGATATAATCCATCTGGTCCTAATTATTTGAACTCATCTAGAAGGGATAGGTGTTGTATTACCAGTTTATTGACTATTTTGACTTGTATTTCTAATCTGTCTTTTATGGTACTGCTTTTGATAGGTTGGACTATTATAACAGATAGAAAGAATGAATTAAGCAATGCTGCTTTCTCCATGCTGCCCTTTACCTCCTTGTCATCTTCTTCCATTAGTGCTAATAGTGCTGATAGTTTCCTTGACTTTTTCTTGTTTTTTACCTGTTGAAAAGAAACTTTTTATTATTATTATTTTTGACACTTGTTGCAGTCTTAGTTTATTCTGAGACTTAGCTTTCCTGACTTCATTTTTGCAGATTCAGGCTATTTGCTGGTATTCTGCTTTAATTAATCTCCTTTTTTCTACTTGTTCTTTTGTCTTTCAATTTATAGAGTTCTTTATGCAACCATGCTGGTTTTCTCTAGGATGTCTTATTTTCTCTTATCGGTGGTATTGAGCTACACTGGGCTTTTATAATCTCATTTGTCAATGTTTGCCAAGGTTCTTGAGTTGTTTTCTCTTAAGATTTCATGGCCTCCACTCATTCATCTATTGTGCTGGCCTTTGCTTGCTTGCTTGCCAGACACTACTCATTCACCCATTGTTTTGGCCTCCACTAGCTCAGCTAATCACTGGCCAGTTATTTTGCATTGTACACTCATAGCAATTGTTTACTGGTTGTCATTACTGTTGTCATGATCTTTCCCCAGTCCTACTCCCTTTTCCTTCTCCTGTCCTCCTCCTCCTCCTGTTCCCTCTTCGCCTCTTTCTCCTTTCTATAAATGTTTTACTTCTTTAAACCCCTCTTTAACTTCACATCTTTCTCCCCATGGTGGAGCACTGTGTCTACTATCACTGCCATCTTGAGATCATTATACTAGCAACTTGTTAAAAATGGCAAAATGCTAGCAGGTCACAAAACAGAAACTTAACAAGTCACAAAGTTAAGGAAATATTCAACTATTTTGATTCAGCCTTCTCAACACAAAAGTATTTGTGTTGCCAAAAGTTATGAAGAGTAGGATAAAGCTAGAAATTAATGAAAATATAATCAAGGAATACCTCTTTACTGTCAATCAGTTTATGTTAATAAAATTTCTTACTTTCATAATAGATTATAGGAATAGTATAGATATATTTTAACTGCAACGTAGCATTTAATAAAGTACACCATGACATGATGATTAATAAGCTATTTTAAGTAGGTTGGATAATATTCATTAACACGAGCTCATCTTATCACCTGGATTTATTTATCACCCTTCAGAATAATAATGTCAGATATCCCGGATTGTTTCTACTGCTTAGGTGATACACACTGTTTTGTTCAATACCACTGAAGAATGAATTCACAGCATTGCCACTATTGTCCCTCTTTCACTAGAATAAAAATTTAACTAAATACAAATTTATTTGGGCTTTACTGGAAAGTTGTATGTATTTCAGTTAAAAACTTGGCAACTACTTGTGCCTCATTATCCAACCTACTTAAAATAGCTTATTAATCATCATGTCATGGTGTACTTTATTAAATGCTACGTTGCAGTTAAAATATATCTATACTATTCCTATAATCTATTATGAAAGTAAGAAGATAATGAATATGCTGAAAACTGGACCTTCTGTTGCCCACTTTTTGGTTACTATCACTGAGTGCCAGTCATCCAGTATTAAGGCTCCCATCATCCAGGATTTAATAACAGATAAAACAGCTGATCTGGTCTGCATTAAGATTCAGATAGGTATATATTTGGGAGAATTGGAAAGGCCAGAAGAACATCTTTAGACTATTTGAGATATTTGCCAAATAAAGTTACTTAGATCTATTTGAACTGAAGTTCATTTGTGCAAAGGTTCAGCTTTGAAATGACTGAGGTATAGTCTAGGATGATAATGATGATGATGATGATGAGTGATCCAAGTCCTAGTGACTCTGGACCACTATCTGAGAATAGTTTAAATCCTTTAATACTAAACAATGCCAGCTAAGGGGGATTCAAGAGAGATGCCTTTTCTGCAATGCTCTTTCACTGCAGACTAAGAATTGGATGTCCTGACCTTTCTGGCTTTCATAAGGTACAGAAAACTTATTTTTCATTTCAGGGATTGGACTAATACATTAGATAATCCTACCTTTAGGTTATTGGAATGATTGAGACTGGCCTCAGATATATGTGTCTTTTCCTATTTTTTTAAATTTTGGTTTGATTATCAATTTTAAGCCAATTGTAGTTCCCTAGTGTCACATTTGTAAATAGGATAATCATATAAAGAACTTAAATAAATCTAAAATAATCAGGGAAACTAAAAGTAAGGCCTGTACTATTAGATTTGAAGGAGCTGAGAATGTTTAGTCTTGAAAAGAAAAGACTGAGGAAAACATGGTAGTGCTTTTCAAATATTTTAGATCACTGTGGCAGTCAGAAGAGACAAATGAGGTCTTTCTGCATGAGATGATCACCCTTTCAAAGAGGCAATATAATGTAGTGATAATGAGAAATTTCAATTATCCTGATATCTGCTGGGAATCTAACTCTATTAAAACTCAGAGGTCCAAAAAAAAAAAACCCTGTCCTTTCTCACTCTTCATTTATCAGAAGATAGAAAGAGGAAAGAAGGTGGCCTGTTATCCTGGACTTAATTCTCACAAAGAGGAACAATTTGTTGAAGAAGTGATAGTAAATGAAATCTTGGGGTGTGTGCATATTTATTTATAGTCCATGAATAAGTCACATAATATAAAAAATACAGCACACCATTAGTAAATACATAAATTAGACATGTATATATAATATATAGACAAATAAAAGAAATCCTGTAGCATTAAATTTTCACTAAAGGGACCAAACTGTTTCTATAAGCTAATGCCATAAATAAAAAATTGTCTATTGCTATGGTAACACCTGTTATTAGTCATTTCATAAGAAAATTTCAATCTCCTTATCATGATTGAAGATTACCAGTTAAAGGTTAAGTGAACTAGCACTCATTGTACAGTGGGCACATTAAAAGAATGTGTGAAGCAGACTCAATCTCTTCATTGATGTAATATGTATCTGAGTATCATATGGAAGTTGCCATATAGATCAGTTGTTACCTTATTTGGGACAGCATCTATATAGGCAAGAGAGAAGAGCTTTCTATGTGGGATATACAGAATCTTATAAATGCAATTGATACTCTTCAGGGGAGAAAGCAATTTGTACATATGGGAAGTGGAAAAAATTGGCTTTGTCCAACTGAATGTCTGAGTCCCATATTCTTTGCTTAAATTCTATTAGGGATTTTTTATTATCTTTTCATTCAATATAATTTTCTCAGCAGAGTTTAAATTTAAATATTTTGTTTTCTTAAATGTGAACATCATAAAGGAAAATAATTTGTGATATAGAAATCATTCTAATGCTATTTATAAATAGCTGCTACAAGAGCCATGGAATAAGGAGCCATTAAAAAAGTGATGAATCAATTGTATTAATGTTCTAATATAAACATATACAAATTATATCATTGATTTTTATAGCTAATATCTCTGATAGTACAGAATCTTCAGCTTACCAAGAGAAGACACACATGTCTAAAATTAAAATCTTATGGTATCTCTGGACAACTGTATAACTGGATAGAAGCATTCCTGTCAAACAGAC
>AZIM01000593.1:93957-116282 GCA_000516915.1 Ophiophagus hannah
GATTGCAGGAAATACGACTTCAGCAACATAGTGGTCAATGTCTGGAATACTCTACCTGACTCTGTGGTTTCTTCCTCAAACCCCAAGAACTTTAACCTTAGATTGTCTACTATTGACCGCACCCATTTCCCAAGAGGTCTGTAGGGGGCGTGCATAAGTGCACTAATGTGCCTACTGTCCCTGTCCTATTGTTTTTTTTTATTTTGCTTATATGTATTCATTTCATGTATTCACAACTATGTTTATCCTTATCCTTATTATCTTGTAAGTGATTGACAAAATAAATAAATAAAAAAAATAAAATAATCTAGATAAAAACCAATTTTAGAGCATTTTTGTCTCAACAAGAAGATAAACTGATGGAAGATATAAATTTGTGGCAGGTACATTTGTGTGTGGGGGAGGGTGGGTAGAGGAAGAGAGAGAGAAAGAAAGTCAGCAAGAAAAATTACATAGTTTATAGAGAGCTATACATATAAATTAATAATTGTTTGGTTGAGCTGAGGTTTGCGTTGGGGTTTGTTTCCCCGCCTCCAGTATGTGTTATAAGCTCAGTTGCTTATATGTTATCTAAAACTAAAGATCACCCTGTTTTGAAGGATTCTGTTTCTCTGTTATTTCATTGAAAATTGTAACTGTCATAGGAAAGGAGCTATTATTTCTGTCAAGAGGGCCCAGCCACAGGTTGTAGTTTTCAAATAATTCATTGTTAAACCATCCGAATATATTTTTATGAATGAGAGAAAGAGGACAGGAGGAAGAAGAAAAGACTTCATAGACCATATTGCTTTTCAACTTTCAGAACTGAACACATTTTAGGTCTTAAACATTCCGTAAATTATTTACAACATGAATGTCTCAATTCAGTTGACAGATATTGATCAAAGTGACCAATTCACAGACAATTATGAGGAAACTTTAGACAATTTCTAGAAACTACTTTGCTCAAACAAAACTATTGCAACCTAGTTATTTAAGATAAAAAAGGGAGAAATTTCTTATATAGATAACTGAGAAAATTCTGAAAAGCTGTAGCTAGCAGCGAGGAATTATGAATTGCACAATTTATATTGAAATGTCACCCTAAAGGCAGATCCTATTGTTTCACAAGCTGATGATAGAATAACACTACTGGAAAATATTAGAATTGGAATGAACTTTTGGGTCAACTGCTCCAAATGTCTGTGTTTACATGCATGCACTATAGCTAAACTATGCTTGCTGAATGCAAATACATTATACATGTTGAATACATTATGACTTTCCTCAACATATTGTAAGCCACATTTATACTTTACAGAATATTGAAATGAAGACTTAAGAAGCCTTGCCTTTTTTAAAGAGGTGGGTAAGCCAGTGGGATCTAGTGGATACAATTAAACCTTTGTAATGGCTACACTGCATAGTTTTAGAAAATATCTATTACTGAAGCTCCATAGAAATGTTCAAATTTATTAGACAAAGCAGCAGAATTACAAGTGTTCTTTTAATGGATCTTATCAGTTCCCAAGCATAGCATACCTAGTCCTAGTGCAAACTTACAATTGCTTTGAGGTAAAATACATATGTTCACTTCATTGAAATTCCATTTTTAAAAAATGGTCAGAATTGTGGAAATCTAACATAATGATTAATAGATTTACTCACATAAGAAATAAACCATTCTGTTCATCTGGGTTGATCAGACTGCCCTAAAAATGGAGTCTGCATGCTTGGTTTTGGCTCCCAGTGGATGGGAGGATTTTCCCAGTTAAATAAGTGATCTTCTTCTGAGACTTAGCCTACAATTCAGGCAGTGACTTATTTCAAAATACATGGGGTTTTGTTTGACTGAAGCTTGACCCCATTCTGATTTTCAGCATAACAAGACTCTTTTACACTGCAGTAAGAAAGTGTTCCTGAGGATCACTTTGTGATGGGAAGAAAATAGATAAAAGGTTGATAGTACATTTTTCTATCATCAAAAATGGTTACTGTGCTATTCTGACAATGGGACAACTAGACAGTCATAATAAGCACCCTTAAATTAGGCTTTTAAAAACCTAATAGCAGAAGTTGTAATTCTCTTCTGTGAAAGTGGCAAAATGAAAGAAAACTTTATTTCATATAGTCCCCAGTTCTTCCCAGTTCCTCCCAAATATTAAGTTTTTCACTCCCACAGTGTTTATTTCCCAGTATCAAGAACAAAAATGTGCTCAATAGTTCAGTCCTCAAAGTGCTCAATAAAATTGTATTTAGAAACACCCTACCAGCAATCCTCACTTAACAACTGGTCACTTAGCAGTCATTTGGAATTGCAATAGCCCCTCCAGAAAAACTGTTTGTGACTCCCTGAGTTTCAATTTCTGTTTATACCCCTGCAATCATATGACCACATTTAGAGAACTTGATAACCTACTCATCTTTATATCTGATTGTGGTATTCCAAAGTCACTTGACTGCTATTTACAATGGGGTTTGGGGGGCAGGTTTTGGGCCTTTTGGGCCTGTTTCCAAGAAAAAATGACCATAGGAATATATAGATTTGCTTAACAACTACAGTGCTCATTTAATGACTGCTACAAAAAAGTAGTAATATTGGGTCCAGTCACATGAGTGATTCGACTTATGACCCTCAAAGCTTATGACAGAAATTCCAAGGTCCATTATAGTTTGTAAGTCAAGAACATATGCTTCATGAAAGGCTTTCTTTAAAAAAATCACACAACTGTGACCTCTAAAGATTTCAATCATAAATAAACAAACAAGCAAGCAAACAAATAAATAAAGGTGGAATTACTCCAAAAATTGTTTATTGGTGGAGAATTGACATAACATTGATTTGCTAGGAAATGAACTTGTCTATAGTGCAATTGCATAGCAAAATAGAGGTCCCTTAGAATCTGAGCTGAGCATAGACTTATACAGAATAACTGCAAGCACAAAACCTGTCATAATAGTTGAAATCTTCAAAATGTTTTGAATTTCACTTTCAACAGCAGCTTTTGTTTCAGTGCATTTTCAAAAAATTATCAAAGAAACACAAGGATCATTTGAGAATTAGGACTATCTGTCTTATTTAAACATTTCAAATTTGTTCATTTACAAATTATAATTGGAGTCCTAAATAAGAAGTTGATCATCTGTGTAAAATATAACACACATACTGCCATCATGTGGCTTTCTGTTCCAGTGGCTAACTGATTCCCATTTCTGAAAGAACAATAGAACAAATTGGAAGGTGGGGGTAGGGAATCTGTTGTTCTTCCAGTATTTAATTCAAGCCTAAAATAATTCAAAGAGGAAATACATTTTAAAATTCAGTTCTTCTCCATGAAGTTCTGACGAGACCTTTATATGCTTTCATATAAAGGAGATCTCTGCCTTTCATATCTATCAACTTCTAAGGCTTAGAAACTGCAGTAATCACAAAAGCTTTCACTTTGGGTTCAAGGACATTGACCCTAGCAATTATAACTACATCCTTCAAATGGTAGTGCTGAAAGTTCGTCCAAATTCTGGGTCTGTAAATATTAGGACAAGCTAAATACTGTGGCACATCTTAAGTCAAACATTGAAGTACCACTGAGTACTCCCTATTAGCTATAAACAGCATTGTGTGTCAGCATCAAAGTTAAACAGCTAATGTCTGATAATTCTGTATGCAGCAGAACATGGGTGCCTGTTAGAAGTATGGATTTCAAATCTGAAACTTTTCCAGTCAGCTTGGCCGTTCCTATGAATTGAAATCTGTATCTCTGCAGGGTGCCCTAGTTGAGAAGATTGTTAAATAGTCATCATAAAAGCACCAGGTATCAAATGCTGATATGAAATACTAGCAAAGTTCAGCATAGAGCAGAATTTTATAGAGCAGAATTCTAAAGATGAGGTATTTGGGGCACAGAACTCATTTGAACTAAATAGTGTTTAATTTACTACATATGCTTTACAGTTTTCTCTCTGTTCTGTAACCTGTTGCCCTACAAATGTACTGGAGCTCTGAGAATTGGGGAGTTGGGTAATACAGTACTTTATGCTTCTAATGAAGCAGAATCTAGCACATGAGCATGAATTTGTACATCTTCAAAATATCAAAGGTTATTTGTTATTTTTATATCAAGATCAATGCTTCACTTCTAAAAGGTCCATATAGGCAGAAGCATTTTCATGCCCTAAAATGAACCAAATTAATTGTTTCCTACCAGAAAAAACAGCAATATTATGAATATTCCCAATATTTTGAAACAGAATACTATTTTCATTGTGTTCCCTTGGAAACCTGGGATTCTGGATACTTCTTGCTATAATTTAAAAAAAAAATTACCTCTACTGAAGCAAATCCATCATTGTTGGAAGTCTTACACTGTTTCAAATGAAATAGGTCTATAGCAGACATTTTCAATGCTTTAAAAGGTAGTTACCTGTTGGTACTTACCTGAGATGCTTTAAAAGATACTTACCTGTTGGTACTTACCTGAGACGTCTGTTCTCTTTGAGCTGTGAAGAGCATCCAGTAGTGGGAGATGTTTCAGTCTCTTCATGTATAGGCTGGGCTTATTTTGTGGAATGCTCCTCCTCCTTCACAGGACTCCTCCCCAGCATCCCCCAGTTTTAGCGAAGACAAGGTAATGAACACCCTCACCCCATATGCCCTAACAATTTGTTGGCCAGAACAGGACCCCACCAGATGGAAATTGGGTGGGGCTGGATGCTTTTCACAGCTCAAAGAGAATGGGCATCTCAGGTAAGTACCAACGCCCTTTCTCCCATGAGCTGTTCAGAGCATCCAGTAGTGGGACATACCAAAACTTGGCCTGTCCTACGGGAGGGTCTCTGTCTGGCTTGGAGTCCCCTCCTGGTCCCTATGGACTTGCTGCAGAACTCTTCTGCCAAAGGAAGCCTCAGTGGAGGCGAACACATCTATTTTATAATGCCTAATGAAGGGCAATGGAGAGGCCCAAGTTGCCGCCCGACAAATTTCAGTTATTGGCGCTTGCATGGCCCACGTTGCTGATGTTGCGGCACTTCTGGTCGAATGGGCTGTTATGCCCCTGGGCACCAGTAAGGATTGAGTCTCGTATGTTTTAGCTATCGCAGCCCTTAGCCATCAGCCTATTGTGGAAGATGAGACTTTGCAGCCTTGAGTGTTTGGCTGAAATGACACGAATAGAGCCTCTGTTTTTCTGAAACATGCTGTGCGGTGAATATATATTCATAATGCCTGCCTCACATCAAGCTGATGCCATTGTTGTTCCAATCCTTGATTTGGCTTTGGACAAAAGTTAGGAAGTATCAGTTCTTATGCCCTATGAAAAGCTGAATTAATTTTCGGTATGAACGTAGGGTCTGGACGAAGGACCACTCTGTCTGAATGAAAAACACAAAGATCTTGCCTGATTGATAAGGCTGCCAGTTCCAAAATACAACAAGCGGATGTTATCGCTACTAGAAGAACTATTTTGCACATCAGAAATTGGAGACTCATAGACTTCAAGGGCTCAAAGGGACACTTTGTGAGTGCGACAAGACCTTGTTAAGGTCCCAAGTTGGATAACGGTAAACCACTGGAGGGTGTAAATTTGTGGCTCCTCGAAGAAAACTCTGTATACGTGGGTGATGAGAAATAGACGGTAGGCCTTCACAAGTGACAACTGAGGCCAGAGCCACTACCTATCTTTTCAATGTTTTTGGTGATAGACCTTTGTCTAGTCCTTCTTGTAAAAACTCTAGTATTTGAGCCACTGATGGAGAGGTGGGATTGATTCAAGACTTAGCACACCATTTACAGAAACTGCTCCACATGGCATTGTATATGCGAGTTGTTGAGGGGCGCCTGGCTGCTTGGATGGTGGCTATAACTTTGGTAGAGAACTGCTCACTTTTCAGACGTTTCCACTCAACCTCCATATGGCTAGGTGCAGCCATTGAGGGTCCGAATGTTGAAGAGGGCCCTGAGTGAGTGAGACTCTGTCCAGTGGAATTCTCCATGGTTCTGCTGAAGACAGACTTCGGAGGTCTGCGAACCACAGCCGCCTGGGCCAGTATGGTGCTACCAGTAACAGCTCTGCACTTTCTTCCAGCAACTTCTGGATGACCTTGGCGATCACTGGAAGTGGAGGGAATGCGTACAGAAGGCCCGGGGACCAGCAGCAGCAGATTGCATTGATGTTCTCCGATCCTTGTGAAGGGTATCTGGAAATGAATCTTGGGAGCTGAGAGTTGAGAGGGGAAGCGAACAAGTCTATTACCAGCTGACTGAATCTCTGAACCATCTCTCGAAATAGGCAGGCACCACTCCGATTGATCGACCATAGCCCTGCTTAACCAGTCTGCCTGGGTATTTGACAGACCCGATATGTGTTCTGCTCTCATGGGGAGCAGGTTGGTCTCCACCCAAAGACACAGCCACTCCGCTTCCCACATGAGTTGTATTGACTGCATGCTCACCTGCTTGTTTATGTGGGCCTTCATTGTCATGTTGTCAGTCAAGATCAGTACATGTTGATTGCGGATCTGTGAGAGGAAACTGTGAAGAGCCAGATGTACTGTCCTGAGCTCCAGCCAGTTTATACTGCATGACTGTTCTATGGAGGACCAGCGGCCTTGGGCTGTGAGGGACTGATAGTGAGCTCCCCATCCAAACAGGCTGGCGTCTGTTGTGATGGTAAGTCTGTGAGGCTCTTTGAACTGGCAACTCTTGTTGATGACCAGTCTGGTCCACCAGTGGAGAGATGAAGACTTTTGACGGTACTGTGACCTTGTATTTGGAGTTGCTTCTTTCTGACTGCTGGTACAGAAGCGGGAACCACTGCAGAGATCTAGTGTGGAGTCGAGCCCAGGGAATAATGGATATGCATGAGATAAGTTTGCCTAACAATTTGGATAGATCAGCCAAGGGTCCCCTCTTGAGCGTCCTGATCTCTGTAGCTAAATGTTGAATGCTGTGTTGTCTATCTGGCGAAAACCTTACCTTCAACAGTGTCTATGATCTCCCCCAAGTGTATCAATCGAGTTGATAGAGTTAAATGACTCTTTGTCCAATTTATGGAGAACCCGTGTTGTTCTAGTGTTTGCAATGTAATGTGGGTGTCCCTAACTGCTTGACAAATGGAAGAGAACAAAATTAAATGTTGTCAAGGTAGCACTGAAGCCGTATGGGAAAACCCCTGAGGTGGGCGGCCAGTGCTGCGAGGACCTTTGTAAAGGTCCTAGGGGCGGAGGCTAGGCCAAAGGGAAGGGCAACATATTCAAAATGGTGGTTATTGTAACAGAACCTTAGAAATTTACAGTGGGGTGGTCTAATTGGAATATATAAATACGCCTCCATCAAATCAATTGATGTAAGGACGTCACTCAGACTGATGCTGAGCAAAATAGATTGCAAGGTGTTCATTTTAAACTTGCGATACACCAAGAAACTGTTAAGTCATTTTAAATCCAAAATTGTTCTCCACCCCGCCGAACTCTTTGGCACAACAAAAAGATGTGAATAAAAACCTCATCCTCATTCATCGGGAGCTACAGGTTGAATGGCTCGTATTTCTAGCAGATGATGGATAGCTGTTTCCATAAGAGTCCATTTAACTGGATCTCTAGACAGAGGGCATGACATAAAGAAGTCTGGGGGAGTAGATTGGAATTCCAGAGCTAGGCCAAATCTGATCATTTCTCTGACCCAGGCATCAGATGTTGAAGAGTCCCATTGGTCCGCAAAAAAATTAAGATGTCCGCCAATGGGAGCAGAGTTGATGGGTCTATTTGGGGCGGCGGAATGACCGGTTTCCAGCCCCTCGAAAAGATCTCTTGACTTGGCCACCCCGTCTATTTCTATCCCCGAAGTCGGACCTTTCTGATGGTTGCCCTGGCCTGAAACTCAGGGGTCTCTGAAATCTTGATCAATATGGTCCTTGATAGAAGGGACAGAAGGATCCCCTCCAAAAGTGTTTCTGTTATCTGACTTCCGAAAAAGAGAAGGGAGTATCTTCTTCTTGTTCCTGGTCTCAATTAGTAATGGATCAAGAGCAGAGCCAAACAATCTGTCCCCCGAAATGGGAGATGAGGCAAGCTTGCACTTATGCTTAATGTCAGCTTGCCAATGTTTTAACCATAGCAAGCACCAAGCTGTAACCTGGGATGCTATGGCCCTAGATGAAAACTTAACCACATGGAATGTTGCATCTGCAGAAAATTCTGCGGCTGTGATAAGTTTGGCAATGTCCTGATGTGCTCTTATGTTAGAGTTAGGAATGTGTTCCCTTAGGTGAGGGAGCCATCTAAGTGAGGATGGAGTAAAAAAGGATGCAGCCGTGGCCGCTCTTATGGCCCACGCATCAGACTGATGGGCCCTGTGTAGAGCTAACTCGGTTTGTTTGTCCTCTTGCTTTAACGCCTCCACCGCTTCACTGGGAATGGAAGACAAGGATGCTAAACCTATTATTGGTTCATCTACCTCTGGAGTGTTCAATAAATTAGAGTAATCCGGAGCCAAATTGTAATATTTTCTGTTGTATCCTGTGGGGGCAGGGTACACTGCTGCAGAACCCCACTGCTTCTGCACTAAATCCGAAAACATGTAAGGGACTGGAATCACATCTGCCTCGACTACCGGTTAGGTGAAAATTAAATTCTCTGACTCCTCTTGTGAAGGAGTTGGTGTGGTCGAGGGAGCCGACTTGTCCAGGCATGCGGTGTTTTTGGCCTTGAACAATAGTGATTTAAACAATTGTGGGTGGAATAAACCTGTAAATGTGGGTTGATCAGGAACAAGGCCCTCATCCTCTGACATGCCCCTTTCTAGGGGGTCCACCTCTGACAGGGCCGGGTCACTGTCACATACAGACCCTGATTCAATATGTTCCATTTGGTCAACTTGTTCCACCTCCTCCTCCTTGTGCAGTCCCTGAAGAGGAATGTCTTGAATCATGGGAAACTGCCCCTGAGGGTGTACCTGGGTATAGTGCTGCTCTGACCTGGCTAACGACCGTAATGATTGTGAATCATAATCAGCAGGCACAGGATGTACTCTGGTTCTCTGTGTGTTGCAGTCCTGCTGCAATTCCCTGGCATATAGCCAGTTCCATCCATGCTTTCATCCTCTCAGGAACTTCATCTGGGAGAACCTCATCCTGATGAAGGCCAGCAGCCGTTGGTGTGAACATGGCTTCAGGGGCCCTTCGCATGGCAGGTGCCTCTGTTGAATACTTAGGTTGACCCTGAGGAGCTGAACTGCACCTGGATGAGAGGGAGAGATCTAGGGGAGGAGGAGGGTGGGGACTACTGGCCGGTGCTGGTCTAGGGGGTGAAGAAACTTGAGAGGTCCTTTCCGCCTCCTGCATGCACTTATTCATGTGCTTCTCCAATGCCTTGTGGTGCCTGTTGGCATCTTTTTCTGTGGCCTTGGAAATTCCCTTGGGCTGTTTAGATTTGTGCTGAGATTTAGACGTGGCCTTTGAGGTTGAAGCCTTAGACCTACTACCGCTTGCCATTTCAATTGAAAATTTACAGTATGCCCATTATTCAATGCTATACTGTATAGGTGGTTGGCACGCCGAGGGGCCTGACCCAAAATTGGACAGGGTGCCCTGATAATAGAATCCCCTTTTATTTTCTTTTTGTTTCTATAATATGAGTCGTATTTCAATAATAATAATTTATTATTGTTATTAATATTATTGTCAATATAGCTTATTATTGTTGTTGTTATTGTTGTTGCTGTTGTTGTTGTATTATTAATCTCTTGCATATATATATATGTCTATATATATATATGTATTGTCAATAGGACAGCTAATTCATTGATTGTCCAAATCGGCCAAATTGAGAACGCCTAGCAGGCCAGAATAAGAAATGAAAGTGAAATTACTGGCCTTCAACAGCTGCTTTGCACAGGCGGACACAGGCCCTGGTGCTCGCTGTTGTGCCGCTGGATAGTTTGGGCTGTGAGGGTTAAGCCAACTAATTATATTCAACAGATGGCCTTGAATATGAGAAAAACGAGGGTGCAAAAATTCCCCTGGGTTCCTAAGGAGAAACCTCTACTCGGGAAAATCTACCTCACACAGCCTGATAATGATTCTCACTCAGCGCGGCCACGAGGTCTGCACTAAACACAATGGCGTCCGGCCGTTAACTTTTGGCACGTGCGTAACTTCCAGCAGCAATCTCCTGCTGTGTGAGGAATTTGCCTCAGACGGCTTTCCCCTTACACATAAATGGCAGGGAAGGGTGAAAAAACCGGGTGCTTATGCCCCTCACACCAAGGTGGCGTTCTTAAAGGGGAGAGCGATACAACTCAGCTGTTCAAGCAAAAAGACACCACGCTGTTATAGCAAACCTGATCGTAACAGCGCAGCTATTGCTATGGCAAAGGTAGAAATTAGCAGTTGGGGGAGGCGCGGTTCGATGCCGAAGCCTCCAACCACTTCGGGGCACAGAGAGTGTTTCCCGATAATGTGAACGAGCTCCAATGGCCAGATAGAAAGGACAAATGTCGGTAGCTCATCAGTTTCTAGAGGCTAATAGAGCCTTAGGGATGAATTATCTATCTCCAAACCTGAATTTTAAAGTATTCTCCTGTTTTACCAAGGAAGAACAAAAAGCACTGCCTATCCTCAACGATGCTGAGCCAAAACTGGGGGATGCTGGGGAGGAGTCCCGTGGAAGAGGAGGAGCATTCCACAAAATAAGCCCAGCCTATACATGAAGAGACTGAAGTACCTCCCACTACTGGATGCTCTGAAGAGCTCATGGGAGAACAAACTTTTTACATAATATATACATCTATCGTATAACCTTTTGGCAACAATTCCACCAGATCCATTTAATCCTGTCACATAGGTTAGAATGATAGATTTTAGCAGTGAAGGGCAAGGTTCAAGCTATTTATGGACTGATATTTTGCCATCAATCCTAGAGGAAATAAAAACTATGAATTCACTTCTAGGCTCAAGCAATATGGGAAGTTTCTGAAGTAGATGCACTAAACTTTCAATAGGATTGGATGCTATGAGTAAAATATTTACATGGATGCTTTGAAAGGATTGAATGACCCTGTAAATCACATAATTGTGAAATGCCAACAAAAACTAGAAGCATTTCAAAACATATTCAAACACTTCTGGTTTCTTAATGCTAACTCCCAGTTGAAAAGAATTTAAAAAATAATGGCTTCTGCCTGTTCCCTTAATTTTGCAAATCAACATCAAAAGAACATTTAAAGTCTGTCTCTGGATAGATTTCTAAAACTCATCAAATTAAAAAAAATGGACAAGCAAATAGAAAAAAAATCAAGTATGCAGACTTAATGAGGATCAGAATTCTGATCACTGTAAACAAAGGGATGGAAAGTAGACAGTTGGACATGTTTTCTGATCAAAATGTTTCTAATTTGAACTAATAAAATTGAGACTGGCAAATTATACATATTTTCTTTTTTGGATATATGAAGTAACATTGTACTAGCATGGCTATCCTATAGACTAGAAAGCAGTTTCAAAATCTTTCAGAATGTAGGACCTTTGCTTTTAGAAAATGTCATATTTAAAGCAAAAACAAAAATCAAAGGCTTTTTATTGAGTGTTAAAAAGCCATAAACACTTTTCTTTTGAAGAATGTTGTTGAGAGCTCAGGCACAGATATAATCTCAGCACTAATCTGTTTTCATTTCTTGATTTATCAAAGTAAAACTAAATAGGTATTAACTGCTTTCCCATCAAACAAGAACTGCACTGAAGAACTGAAATTATCAACTTCAAGCAGATAATTTAGCATCAAATCAAAGCCCTTAGGGAAATATTTACATTTTACCAGTTTAGTCAGATAAACAGCTCTGGGTATCTGGAAATATCTACTGTGATATAGTTTTTTTTCTTTTTTTAACTGAAAGAAACCTTGATGCCAGAGGTCAATATAGTGATTTAATCAGAGGGCATTGCACCTTAAGCAACCTAGTCTTGGTAAAAAAAAAAAATCTTTTCAGCTGCATTTTTTCACTGAAAAATGAAATTATCTATCTATCTATCAATCATATACTTTTCCTACACTTTTTCTATTATCATTACAGAGTGATTGATAGAAGCCTTTATTGAATATAATTCCAGCAAGAAATCCTTAGAAAATAATACTTTGTGCATAGGGATACCTAGGAAGGGAAGAAAAGACTTCAAGTGACAGAACATGCATTGTCTTATATATTCACATGCCAATTTGTGACAGGAGTGTAGAGATATCTACCTGTATCACCTTCATTAACATTTGAACTCCATTAAATAACACATTAGATATATTCAGTACTATTTAAAAAAAAAGAATTTGGGCCTTACAAACATAAATGCATTAAAATTTTATGTAAGCAGTTTTTAGAAATTGAGGAAACTGAAGAAAGATATATACAGCAATAAATTAGTAATTCTGTAGCTGTCTCTTTGATGTCAAAAGAAAGGAGCTGTCAATCTAGCAAGCAGGAAAAAAATGTTCAAATATGTTATTTCATATATCCTAAAAATAAATAGTTTCATAGCAAATCTAATCTTATGGTTTTGATCTCAGCAACAGTATGTGTAGACAGATCAGGAGATAGCTTAGCAGAATCTATACACAACAATTCTTATAAAATTCCTGTGTCTTTAGAAATTAAGTCTTTTTTCCTCCCAAACATATTTTTCCACTTGATCATCATTTATAGGAATAGTTTTGAGAAGAGTGTGTGCATATATTTCAGTACATTTATATATTGCTTTAAGCCATGATTTACTTAGGGCCATAGAGATGAAAAGACCCATTAAGGCTATGAAGTCTGAAATCTAGTTTAGTGTGCTTATTCAAATTAAAATATTCCCAATAGAAGGTTGTCTAGGCTCTACTTCAGGGGTCTTCAAACTTGACAGCTTTAAAACTTGTGGACTTCAACTCTCAGACTTCCTCCTCCAGTCATGTTAGCTCANNAATTCTGGAAGTTGAAGTCCACAAATCTTGCCAAGTTTGAAGACCCTTGCTCTACTTGAATATATCCAATGAAAAGAAATCTATCATCTCTTTGGGGAATTATTTCCACCACTAAACTCTTTTTATTCTATACCCCCCCCACACACACACATCAGAATTTGCTTTCTACAACATAAATTCATTATTCCATGCACATACTAAAGATGGCACCCAATTTGTTAACTATATTTTTAACACAATCTAAAATTATTTAGACTGCATTTAGTATTTTCCTTTGTTAGCCTATTCATATTCACTTTGCAGTGAGCAATTCTTCCAATATCTGTTTCACAATTACTGGTACCAAGCTCATTTGTTAGATAGACCATAATGGCTGCATCCATGCTACAAGGTAAATCAAATATAAATAAACACATTAAAATAAAGCATTATTTATTTAATGCTATATATGACATGTATATATGTATAAATAATGTGTGTGTATGAGAGAGAGGGGAAGGGAGGGAGGGAGAGAGAGAGAAAGAGAGAGAGAGAGAATGTAGTAATAACATGTTTTTTTCTTTTTTTAACTGAAAGACACCTTGATGCCAGAGGTCAATATAGTGATTTAATCGAAGTGTGTGTGTGTGTGTGTGTGTGTGAGAGAGAGAGAGAGAGAAAATGTATATATGCATAAATACTCTGTGTGTGTGTGTGTGTGTGTGTGTGTGTGTGTGTGTGTATGTGAAAATGTAGTAATAACATGTCAGTTTTTATCTTTTTTTAACTGAAAGAAAATTTAGTAATACCATGTGGTGGTTATAGTGGTGCAGGGCTTTAAAACCTGACCAGTTTGTACCGCAAACTGAATACATATATACTACTGTTTTAATTCTTCTGAAGATAGGACTCTATCCTAACACATACAGTATGTCCTCTGATTCTATCTAGCAAGAGCTAGAAACAAGTATTGTTCCAAATACCTTCAGGTGATAAATATAGCACTTTATGGGATTAGTTATGGCAGAAACAAGAATTAAAGTCAAGATCTCTTATTCCTTTTAGCCACAAAAGCATGCCTTCCTTGTTCATCTCACTAAAATGCCAGAATGCCCCTAGAGGTCTCTCATACAAACACTGACCAAACTCGACTTTACTTAGCTAATGAGATCTGACGAGATCATGGCTCAAGGCAGTATGGCTGCAAAAACCACATTAAACATGTCAATGCAACTGATTCTCCCAGTATATAAATTGACAGTGGAAGCTTAGCTTGTATTGCATTGGAAATCTATTAACATTTGAAGTAGTTTGCTTGAATTAAAGGCCTTAGCAGAATTACAATTACTTTCCTTCTCCTTTGACAACTTTCCAAGGTGCTTTCTTTTTCTTTTTTGTTTCAATCTTGGAAAGTTTATAAACAAAAGGACACTTTCTAAAACCTAACACGATATGCAGTGATACTTAAAATAAAGCATGTTTGGCATTTTTAACTTTATTTGACATTTCTTTTATTATTATTATTGATAAATCTGTCTGCCAGTTAATCTATATTGGCGCTTGACATGCCACTGAAAAGAGAACACTGGGTGAACACAGTAATTCTAGCTCTGATATATCTTGACGTATTAATAATCCAGCAGACATGTTAAGAATGAATCATCTGTTATACTTTATTTATCTCCAAGTTAACTTTGACTAGTTTGACTATTTATTAATGGTAATGGTATTTGATTAAGATTCTTCATTAAAATTGGGGGAAAAGGAGAACATTAAAATTTTAAAAAAGAGAAAAAATGCACCCATCCTTATTTAGGTTATGCATGTGCTATATGAAATGTATAAATAATAAAAGACAAAAGACAAACAGATTATATTTTTTAAAAATACATTAATTATAATAGTCAGATGGACAGTTTAGTTACATGATAGCTCAGCATTCTCAGCTTGTTCTTTTATTTGCTGATATTTAATGATTTAGCTAGGTACCATCATCAATGCTGTAATCATGCACAAAATAAACTTCACTTCTCCAGCATCTATTACCAAAGTAAGTCATGAAATATCTTCAAAAGAAAAACCAAGCTCAAAAAATTCATACAACCCAATAGTCCGGTTCTGAGCTATCTATATTTTCTATAGCCACAGTTACCTAATTATTCTGCTTTCTTATTTGATGTTACTTAATAATTCAGAATTTTACAGCAGTTTGTCATCCATTTTTCTTATGAAGTCAATTCATCCATTGTTGAATTGTTTTATTTTCCCAACATATATCCAAACTTTATTGAAAATATTCTCATATCCTAAGCCAGGAGTCCCCAATCCCTGTTCTGTAGGCTGGCACTGGGCTGTGCCAGAAACCAGGCTGCACAAGCAAGTGAAGCCCAACCTGCAAGATGCAGACAGCACATGAAACCATGCCCCCTCTGGGCCATGGAAAAACTTCTCTCCATAGAACCGGTCCCTAGGACCCAAAAGGTTGGGGACGGCTGTCCTAAGCCATACATACTGTTATTGAATAATTTCTTAATTGTGAGCTTAGAAAAATACATTTGACAACAAACACAGCGGCAAGGATAATTTTTGCACAGGACTGGAAAACAGAAAAGATACCATCCAAAGAGAAGTTGATACAAAAAATATTGGATTGTGCTAAGATGGATAAACTTACAGCAGAATTTAAAAGACCAAGGATGGAATCAGAATTATTTATGCGGTTTGGGATAGATGGTATAAATGGGTAGGAATAAAAAAGAAAGAAAAATACATTTGACACTATTAGAATGTCTGATATTGTCAGCCTCTTATTAAAAAGCTCATATTAATGATATGAAATTTAATATTTAGCAACATATTAAGAGTATCATTAGAAGGTATTGAATACTAATCTGTGTTTTTTGTCAGATGTTGTAAAATATACATATAGGGCTATTAATAATTGGCAATATGAAGGCTCTTCTGTACTGCTTTTATAATGTAATCAGTAGTTTCAAAGAGCAGAAAAAAACTGACTGTATTACTGAATATTTAAGAGAAAATAAATCAAACATTTAAGACAAAAGAAACTAAACATTTTGGGATATTCTTTGATAATTTAGAATTGTCATGGCAGTCTTCTATGTATAGTAACATGGAATGGGAAAAAGTGATCCTGAAAGTATTTTCAAAGTATCTACAGTATTTTGTGGCTGGCACCACATCTTAAACTCCACATCCAAGTCTTTTTAATGATAGCTTCAGCTGCCTGATAACTCAAGGCTAATTACTCACTTGATCCCTCTTCCCTGTCTGGCTGGGCACCTCCCCTCAATTCTAGTCCAACCTTAGGCATGAAAATTGCCTGGCTGACTTTCTACCAGTTACTGTCTTTCAGCATAACTCACCTCACAGGATTGTTCTTTTGGGGAAAATAGGAAAAGGAAGATTAGATATGCTCACAACTGTCAGTTATTTATAAAGAATAATAAAGGTAAGATTAAAAAAACTAAAAAAAGTTCTAAGTCACAATTTGAAAAGGTCAAGATTATATAAAAAAAGGAAGGAATATAAAGTATTTTTAAAAAAGAAAATCAAGGTTTAAATATGTATGTTGTTATTTCTGGTAACCATTATTGGAGTTTTGCAGATTGGGGCTAAACAACAAGACTTTTAAGGATTTGTTTATAGACAAGGGATGAGACAGGGAAAGAAGACATCATTTGTTATATTTTAAGAAAAAGTGATCAGTTACTAAAATTATTTATAGTTATGATGAAGGAGAAAATCATTTCTTTCTATATTTGTTTTTCTTTTTCTTTACTATATTATTTTCTTTCTTTTCTATTTTTTTCTGCATATCTTCCCTTTTTTAATCCATTTGTTTTAGTTTGCATTCAATTTTATCTTTACAGTTGTAATTTTTAATAAAATTACTAATAAAAAAGAAACTGAAGTGGACAGAAAAAGATGTTTTAATGTCTACATAAAAAGACATTATTCCTCATTTTCCTAAGCAAAATTCTGTCATTGCTACCAAGAACTCTGACTAGTTGTGTAAAGTCCATAAATAGTAGATGGTCACTGAAGGGGAGAATGTTAATTATCTAACATTTCAGATCCAGAATCTAACATTTAGATAAAGCCTACCATGAAAGACTCAGGGGAATAATAATCAAATACTGAGGATTCTATCTCACTATTCAGGACTTCAGACCAGTCTCTTGGGCTGAGAAGTTATTATCATCTAGCATGTTTTTCATAAACGTATATCAAAGGGATTTATAGTACCAGTCACTTTTGCAAGAAATACATGCCCTCATGCTAACCCAGTTAAAAAAATACCAACACACTGAAAGGGTATATCAATCACAGTGTTCTCTTTTTCATACAGATCAAAATAGGCAAAATATTTTGAGGGTGCAGAAAACTTTCTGCTTCTTTCACTCCACTTTTTCTTATTATTATAGTGGGTCCTTCCATTAACTACAAGCAAATTATTAGTGTTCTGTGTGTGTGTGTGTGTGTGTGTGTGTGTGTGTGTTTGTATTTTTGCATCACTGATTAAAACAAAACCAAAACTGCCCTTAGCAATAAATTGCTTCTATTTTTATAATTACCACCATGCTAAGTATATGAAGATCATTTACTTGATCTTGGAAATATTGGTTGCCATTTAAAAAAAAATTCAGTGTTTATGAAGCAATGTGATTTTGGAGAGAAACTTGCAGAAAAAAACAATATACTAAGTTTTGAAAAGCAAGACTAGAGAAAAAATGACTCAGAGGACATCAGTAAAAAAGACAAAAACTATGGAAATGATTACTAAATTACTTGGAAATAAAATGAATTTGGGATAACTACATTTCAATGTCAGTTTTTTTTAAAAAAATAAAACATTGTTAATGCAATATTTTAGAAAAGTCACATACAAAAATAATACATAATACTAAACAAAAAAGGGTAGCAATATCCAACACTTTAATTAATTTTTAAAGTATAATTTACCCTTTTTCTGCCAGTCCAAGCTTATACATTGGTTAATATTAATGTGATTATAAATTTATGTAGTGTAAGCCTGGTGTACAAATCTTATAAACAAATCTTCATAATTGGGAGCAATACAGGAGAAGGTATTTTTGCAGAGGCTATTCAAGTAAGATTTTACTCCCAGGGATGCTGTATTCTCTCTGAATACTATTTCACAAGGAGGGAAATATCCCATAATGGTATACCAATACTTTGAGCAAACTGCACTGTTATATATACATTCACTAGTAAAATGATAAGCTCATAATCCTTAACCAGATATGCAATCCTATCTCAAATTAAGTGTTTCTCTTAGCTGTGCTTATGAAAGTTATTTAAGTAATAAAATATATAAATAATAATGATAAACACATTTTAAATAAATATTCTCACTATTTTTCTTCCATTATAAATGTGTCCCCCCCCCTTTTTTTTGAGTAATCAGAAAACCTACAGGCCAGTATTGCTTCAATAGCATCTTCCTTGTTTTTAGAATTGGGTTTACTGAAGCAAAAAATACCAATATGTTTGATTTGTTCCAGCAATGGCACACCTGATTCAAGAATAATTCCTTAATGCTTACTTTTTAACAGGAAGTATTTCAAATAGAGAGTTAACAACAATCACCCTATTGGATATAAAAGATGGAATAGGATCAATTTATCTCATTTTATATATGCCTCTATGAAATTATTAATCTTACTTAAGTATTTAAATAGGTCATTTCCATTAAGCCAAATGTTTTTAGCTCTTGGGCAGCAAAATAAATTAGTAATATACTATTGGTACTGCTTTATTGTTAGGAATATCTATATAAATGAACAGTATATAATAGTTAAAAGATTAATTACTATGATACATGTATACAGTGAAATTCGCACACACATTTAATACATTTTAGCTAAAATGCTTGTTATTTCTATTACTTCATGAAATTAATTAACATAGGGATAATTTGAATTTTATAAAATTCAGTTAGAAACTTAGTTATGCAGGGATACATATGAGGAAAAAGCAAGCCAATAAATCAAATTAATAAAATGATAATAATAGTTGCTATAAGACTAAAATCCATTTCAGCAAAATAAAAAAACCATTAATACAGATACCACTGACAAATTACAAACTGATTTTTCTATTCTTTGTGGATGGATACAGAAGGACAGTTCTTAGAAGAAACTGAAGCAAATTCTTATGATGTGGGGATAAAAAAGACCCAGTTGTTAAAACAATGTTCTGGAAGTTAGGTATGATCATGGGCAAATGTCTGGTTGCCTAAATGGAAAAGTAAGACCAAAGAACTTTCTGGAATAAGCTACACAATGAAACTTGACTGAATGTCTTACAATCAAGGACTCTCACAGCCTGGNGGTAACTGAACCAGGTCAGGAAAAGTTAATTCAGAAGATGGGTTCAAATGTGTTTCAATTCATGTAATTCAAAAAGTAATGTATTCTTTCGTAAATAAATTTTTAAAACTTTTTGCTAATTAAAAAGTTTTTATGTTTGGATCTCTGTGCAATAACCCTTCTTCTGACATACAGTAGATTGCAATTCAAGTAAAATTGAACATGATGCCCTTCTTTCTCTTTTTTCTCTCCTATTATCTGACACACACACATTATAGAAATGTATGTTTGATCAAATATTTAGTTGAGTTAGGATGATTTAAAACTTCAGGCAACACTGTATTTCTCTATAGTGTGAGTGATATGTCACAATGCACTATAATACATTTTTTTTAATTTTCAATTTTCAGTCTTTATGAGAGAAAAGTTCTCCTAATCCAAGTATAATTAATATGATAGACTGGAATTCTTTCATGTCATTGTACTCTTTGTCTCACCGTAATCAGTTTAAGGACCTTAATCTATGGACTGTTGACATGGAAGATTGCAGTCCTCCAGGGAAACTTTTGCATTTTATAATATGTTGAGGATTACAATGATTTAGAGGTTGTTCATAATTTATGAATAGGGTATAACACTTGCTTAGGAACAAAAGGTGTTTCAGGAAAGGAGGGAGGGAGGAACTATAATATGGGACAAAAATGTATGAATTGAAAAACAGCTTATCTGAATTATTATATGTCTGTTACAAGTAGGAGTATATCAACTAACCATGCCATTTGCATTATATTCCATTCTGTTCATTTTGTTTATTTTGCCCTAAGAATTTTCAGCATTCTGTGGCAATTATGGTAAATTTTTACTGACTTTAGCATTTATGTCAGAAAATCCCTACTATGTTTACTTAAGTTATGGTTCAGATAATATTTTCTTAACTTGAGAATGCTTCTCCTGCTACTGTTTATTTATTTTTATTTAAACAGCGTTTAAACAGAGTATTCCATATTTGTATGTTTTTGAGAAGGCTACTTTAATATCATGACTGCTGTTTCAAAAATAGGATTGTCATGACAGTTAACTAAGTTATAAATATCCAGTGGATATTTGTCATCTGGTTATACATTAGAAAGATAATCATCTAATAAGATTCTAAGCTGAAAAGATTGAGCTTTGCATACCTTAGAGTAGGAAAGAATGATCAGTTGAAGGACTATAATTTTGTCATTAAGATGAGGACAATATTGCTGAGGCCTATTCTGTCCATGTTCAAATGGATGATTTTTTATTTATTTGTCATATTCTAGATTTTTCATACAATTGCTTGAATCAATATAAATCACACTGGACCTACTCTCCTATCTAATATATTTCAATCTTTCTGGTAAAATTTAATATTTAATATCTTTGTACAGAATTTTTTAGTCCTTCTCAGTATTGATTCCTGGAACCTCCTTCCCCAGTCCAATCTTCAATTATGAAAAGTGATAATTATCTGAGAATTATGCATTCTAATAAATAAACTTTCACCAAGTATACAAAATACTTAGAAACATCACCAAAACAGCTGCTGCTTTGCACAATATGAAAGTACAGAAATAAGCGACCTGGGTTATCTGTGACCACATACATAGTAAACAAAAAAGTTAAAAAGCTAATATTGCCAATCAGAAAACTTCAGAATTCTTAATGCTATATAATTTATAATATACTTCAACATTTAAATCATATATATTAGGGAAAGCTGAATATAAAATGTGTATATTAGAAGACCTATGTGCAATATATTAGGAGGTTACAATTGTGTTATTTCATAATAAAGTTGAACAATATAATTCCATTAATGTATTTTCTCTGTTAATGAATATTCTACTACATTGCACATATATTAAAATCAAAATAAGAAACTTTAAAGAAAATAAAGTTGGAAGAATATTTCTACTTTCATGATAATTTTTCAAGCAGTAATTCAACTGATCCAAATATAACAATGATTTCTAGAATCATACCTGACAGATTTCTGCCTAAATTATATTAATTTAGTTATTTTATCATTCTATAACATTTGTTGAAGCATATACTTTTGATCTTATTTATTTAATATATGCAAAATATGTCATAAAATGCTGAACATAGAAAAATAGAAACTGGAATAAACAATTACTGAGAAAAATTTCAACAACTTCAGATAGAAGTTGATGAAATCACACTTCTAGTTTGAAGGAAGAATTATTAAACAAATTCACTGTGAAAGGTAAAAGAAGTACAAATTTAATCTACTGCTCAGCATTTCTTTAAATAAAACTAAGATCTGGATGATTGTTCAAGTTCAGAGAACTTGATATTGTCAAGGCCATAGATTTCCCCATTGTAAGATATGGCAGTGAAAGCTGCATTAGAAATGCTGAACAACAATAGCAGCATCGACAACCACAGATGCGTCTATTGAACTGTTGTGCTATAGAAAATTGTTGAAAAAAATGTGCAGCTTAAAAAAAACTAACCGAACAATCAACCAAACATACATTAGAACAAGAAAAATAAAGCTGCCTATTAGAAATTCTTATACAGATATTAGATCTTTTTAATATAAAGGCAAACTTGGAAAATTGCAAGCTATTGAAAATGGTGAACAATTGATGATAGAAGCATGTATTTGTTTGAAGTCAGAGGAATTCCTAATAGATGAGCCTGATGAAGTGCTGTCCATTGGATTACAAAGAGTTGGAAAGGAATGAAGAAAATATCTTTAACTATACTGGGAGCATTTAACAAAACTGAACTTCTTACAATGGTATATGGTGTTTTCCTTTCTCCTTATGCGATAGGAATAATCACATCACTGTGACATCTATGAAGTAATTAGTATAGTCTCATAGCTTCCACCCACCTAAGCTTATATTTAATTTGAAACACCACTTTTCTCTGTGTCTGAAAGGAATGATATGTCAAAATCCAGTAGAGTTACTAAGCATAGTATGTTTTTTCATAGCTTATGTTCTAGGATTTTTTTTTTTTAAATTCACATTTATATGCCGCCCTTTTCCAGAGACTCAGGGCGGCTTACAATCT
>AZIM01000593.1:211932-222385 GCA_000516915.1 Ophiophagus hannah
TTTTTATGTTTGTCATGTTTTATGTTATGTTTGTGTTTGTTTGTTTAAAAATAATAAAACTGGTTAAAAAAAAACAAACAAACATGCTGATAGAATTTAGGGAGCACTGCTTTTAAATCAGCTTGATTAAAGTCCCCCGCTATGATATGCACAGCATCAGGATACTTATTCTTCTGATTACTAACTATGTTATACAAGAATCCCAAAGCTATGGTAGTATTGGTATCAGGTGGTACATAGACTGCAGTAATCAAAACCACGCTGAATTCCTATGTATTTTGATATATGATATATGAATGTCTATGTATTTATGAATGTATGTATATTTCCAGAAAACATTAGAAAATATATTTGCTAACTTTTTATTCATGTAATTTACTGGGGTATTTTGAGAAATATTTGAAATAAGTTATCCAGAATTATTTAAAAAATAGTCTTTCCAATATATTATTGTAGTGATAGCATCTTCAGAAATTTGAAAACATTTTGTACTATCCATAGCTTTCAAATCCTCAGATTACTATTTAAAATCTGCATACTTCTTTTAATTTAATCCCAAAAGATCTGTATCTGAAGGAAGATCTATGCAGGATGTTGTTTGGAGAGAAATACATCTGTACGGATTGACTGTTCTTTGTTCAGTTGTTCAGTAATTTATAGTAAGGTATGAAGTGTGTGTAATGTGTGCGAATATTTTTAACACCAAAAAAAAATAATTATATGTACATGTATATGTGTGTGTATAAATGATTCCCTTTCTCTTAATGATATTAACTTCATCTGCCAAGGATCTTCTTTATAACCAATTCAGTGTTTTTCCATTGCAGGTCCTAAATGGTGGAGAATCATGTATTGTCTGAACCTTATTGGACAAAAAAATATATTTATAAATGTAGTAAATAATGAAAATTAGTTTTATGGCCTTCTTCTTTTATCAAAAACTTGATAAAATTGTATATATAGAAATACTAGGAATAGATTAATGTTGTATATTAATACTTGGGATATGTTATTTATATTTCAGCTGGGAAGTTCTGAGATTTCTTCTCTCCAATTTAAGATGGTGGATAGAAGAGTATGCCTTTGATGGGTTTCGATTTGATGGTGTATCATCTATGCTATATCACCATCATGGAATTGGTAAGTTTAATTTGTATATCAGTGACCATATCACAATTCAAATAATTAAGAGTTTTATCTGAAAAACCTACAGTAAATCCTATAACTTGCACTTACGGCACTTGACACTGTTATTATTTATCATATTAGGTGAAGGCTTTAGTGGAGATTACAATGAATATTTTGGTATGCATGTTGATGAAGATGCAGTGGCCTACCTAATGATGGCAAACTACATGATACATATTTTGCATCCAGAATGTGTAACTATAGCAGAGGTAAATCTTAGATTACATTAACACAATTACTTTGACTAATTTATTTGAAAGCTGTTTTGAACAAATCGTTATTCAGTTACAGTTATATTAATTTCAGTTTATTAATGCTTAAGCATGATGCAGGATTTGTTAAACATTTTACTAGTTTCAGTTGTTGAATTAAATATATGCTGTAAAGTATATTCCTGTTCAAGTGTATTCCAAGGCAAATCCTACTGAGTTTAGATATACATCAGCAAATATTTCTAAGGTGCAGCCTAAATATAATATGATCATTAGAATTGTTCCAAAAGTGCTTTTTCAGTTTCTGACAGAACTGAAGAAGCTTCTTGGATAAGAAGTAAAATGTCTTCAAGGAAAAACAAAATCCAGTTGCCTTTTGAAAAAGGACCTTTGGGATCACTATAAGTTGAATGACTGAGAATCTCCATAGAGATCACTAGAATTATAATTCTTTTAAACAATGAACTTTGTCATGACTTAACTTTCTATAATGTATTTATGACTTTGGAAACTCACTATACTGCCAAGGCAGCTAATCTTTTATGCATCTGTCTTTGTAACAGCAATCTTTATGAATACCTAATGTTCTTCCCATTTTTAAATCATTATGACTATTGTTAGGTATGTTTAATTCTTTGTCCATGAATTATAAATAACAATATATTTGTCAGAATTACATTTAGAAGATATTGCTAGAATTTCTTAAAAGTATTCTTAAAAGTAAACAAGTACTAGAAATCTTTATATATTTTTATCTCTTAGTGTTTAACATTTTTAACTGTTTAACATTTAAATTGTACTGGTCATGGTCCTGGAGAAGTAATTACAGTGCATTTTAAACAAAAACAGGTAAAATGAAGCAACTATGGAATATATTAAACTTAAAATTGTTTTATTGATTTTGAGGTTCTTTTCAAATAAAATGAGTCCATCATCCAGTGAGCCTTAATAGGGTGATCAAGATTCTTATCTTATAATCTTTTTGCATTTTCTCATATACTTTTTTGTAAACAAGATGTTCCTTCAATTTATTCTAGTTAAACTGAAAATTACTTCAACTTTATTTTCTAGTGGGAGCCTCTGTACAAAATGTGGAATTGATCCACTTGCTTGTGGCAGAAATAAATTGAGAGGGAAGAACTATTGATATTATTCTAAATTGCAAGTGCCTAACATGAATTTGATCTTAAATGCAAGTGAAGTGAATTCTAAAGAAACTGCACACATATAGTCTAGGGCAAATTGGTTATACTATTCCATAAAGATTTGAATCATAACTTATATAACTTTTTAAAACTATTGTGGGTACTTTCCAACAAAAGTATTGATAATATTCCAAATCTGGAATGGGACAACTCGTCCTGGCCAATTTGCTGTGGTCAACTTGCCATGGGACAATTCAATGTGGGTAACTCAAGAGAGAAGTAGAACTGCAGCTCACCTCAGTCCTGAGAAGCTTCAAACCTAAAGCAAGACAAGGCCTGCTGCAATTCATTTGTCCCTTTCTTGGGTTATCCTGCACTGAATTGTTCCACAGTGAGTGGTCCCTGGGTGAATCAACTGGGGCAAAATACTGGGGTGAGTCAGCTAGGGCAAGTTGTCTACTTCTGTTATAATAGCATGCAATTAATTATTAGCAAATAAAAAGACAGTTTGAAGAGTCATCAAACTGTTGTCCTTTATTAGTATTTTCATTAGTATGGATTTCAAGTACATTTCATGTACTGACTAATATTCACAGCATTTTGCAGCATGAGAAAAAATATGAATAGGAAACAACTTGCTTTCATAATATTTATGCCATAGAAATTGCAGATTAATGAATTGTGATTCTTTAATATTGAATGAGATTGAAAATATTTTCATTATTGATGACTGAATAGTAATTCTTCTGGTGGAACTGTCTCCTTATTTTCAATTCCAGATATTCTTATTTTATAATATTTCATTACTTGTCAACTAACTTTATATAATTCTTCCAGGATGTGTCTGGAATGCCAGCACTTTGTTGTCCAATAATTGAAGGAGGATGTGGATTTGATTACCGGATGGCCATGGCAATTCCTGACAAATGGATTCAGGTGAGAATAGATTCATTCCATGCTTTGCCACATTTTTCACTCATGCTTCCATATGTACTGTAAATGTAAAGGTTTCCCCTGCCCACTCGTATCCGACTCTAGGAAGCAGTGGTCGTCTCTATTTCTTAGCCAAGGGAGCTAGCATTGTCCAACAATGCTTTCATGGTCATGTGGCTAATAGGACTATACGTTGAGGTGCATGGAATGCTGTTACTTTTCCACTGAAGTGATCCTATTTATCTACTATATTTGCAAGCTTTCAAACTTGTAGGTTGACAGGAGCTGGGGCGAGTAATGGAAGCTCACCCCATCATGTGGTACTTGGGTCTCGATAGCCCAGCATCTTAATTGCTTGGTCACCACATCCCCGTTTTCCCATACATGTAATTAAATAATATCAAGTAATTATGACACTTGCGTCTATGAACTGGGTTTCCATAATTTAGGCAAGCAAAATGTAGTAATAATTCACTCACTCACTCCTATTCTCTGTTCTAATTTTTTTACCAAAGAAGAAGGAAAATGTCTTCTATATTTATTTAGCCAAATTTCCCAGTTTGTGTTTTTAGCATCTAATTAAAACTCCCATGTGTATTGGAATTACAGCTCCCATCATTCTCAGCCAGTGGTCTCAAAACTAATCTGGAAGCTTCAGAAAGTTATGCTTGTATAGTATACTAAGCTTTGTGTTTCCAAAGTTCAGTGTAACATATGACTAATTATTCTATAATTATATTTGATTGTTTGGCTTTTACTTTTGTGGTTTTGTGGACAGAATTTTGATAATCCTTACAGCAAGCTTAACTCCTAACAAAATGGAGATTAAAAATGTATCTGTTATGCACATGAAATTGTATAATGATTTTATAATACATTAATTGCATATTTATGAATCTAGCACCTTAACTATTGCTAAACATATTTGTACGAAAAGCTTGCCAATGTTGCACTCTAGTGATAAAAACTAAGACCAAATATTTTTAATTTCTTTAAGAACAAAAACAAAAAGATGAACGCTAAACAGATTTAAGCTTTTCAGGGAAGTTATTAATGTTTCCATCTATAGAAATAATTGAATTTTAGAAAAATTATTTCAGAAGCTTTACTATAAATTAAGACATTGCACCTTTGTACAGATCTATGTTATAGGTTAACATATTAAGACCATTCAACTGTGTTCCACCCAAGTATCTTAAGACCATTCTATCTAACTAGCCAAGAAATTATCTGTCCCACACGCAAATCCTTTCATCATCTTTGTATTCTTGACTAATTGAGGCTTCCAGTTATTCAAGAAAAACAGAACAAGGGATTTGGAGGTCTTCTAGTCCACCTTCTGCTCAAGCAGCAAACCATACATCATTTCAGGCAATGGTTTCCAATCTCTTCTTAAAAACCTCCAGTGATAAAGCACTCACAACTTCTAGAGGCAAGTCCTTCCAGTGATTAATTGTTCTAACTGTCCACACAGGAGGTGACCAAAGCATAAGTGACTTTCCACAGTAAACTTAAATATATAATTAGCAATGTCTAAAGTTTTCTGTCATCATTTTGACATTGTAATATCAGATTACATCATTGTGGTATTTATTGTTATTTTTTATTTGCACAATACTCTTCATATATTAAATGAAGGCAAACATACATGTCCCGGGATAATGTTGCAGGATCCAATCTGGGTCAATCTTCCAAGCTTTCAGACCATGCTGGAGCCCATCCTCAGGGCGCTTCTCTCTAGGGGAGTGTGTGCTTTGGGCTATTCTGTGTGTCATATTTATAAGGTACCTGGTTGTGTGTGGCTTTTTAGTTGTTGATTGGGGTTCTGATGGCCGGCTATTAAGTTGTTGGCTTAATTTTTTTCCCTTGTTTCCTTGTTCTGCCAAGCGCTTCTCTCCCGAGTACTTGATAAGCTGGTGGTAAATCAGCACTCCTGTTGATCAATTCTTCCTATATTGTATGTTATAAAATTAAATACATAGAAATAATTTACCTTATTTCAATTAGAGCTAATACATTAATCAAAGGATTATACAGCATTGCATAGCAAGAAACAGATAGAGTGGTGAAATTTGTGTTTAATCAACCATAAAAGTGATGGCATGTAGCCCCTACTGTTTTACAGAAATAGAAAGAAAATGAATTTAAGATATGCATAGTTAATAAGTTGTTGGCAGACATTTTGGAAGAAAAATAATGCTTTACTTCAGTTATTATGTATATTAAAAGATAAACATTTTCAAGACAAGCACAACGTTATTCGTAACTTTATGAAAAAGTCCTTGCTATTTTCTTGGAAATGATAGAAGCATAATTTTCTTCTTTTTTGGGTGTGTGTGTGTGTGTGTGTTATTTTTTACTTCTGATTTTAGTTTACAGCCATGCAATTTTCTTAAGATTTCTTTTTCAAATATTAAGTAGGTCTGACTTTGTTTGAATTATTTCAACACAAACCAAGATTAGTCATGTTTTGTTAATTGTTCTGTGCTATATTAGTTGTGCTATGATGTGAAACTGAACCAGAATCACACCCCACACGCAGTAACTTAACATTTCAAAATGTATGTAAGAAACGCTGATCATGAACAGTTCAATGCCATAGGATAAGTTGAAAAAAATGATAAAATAATTCAAAATTATCCTTTTCATTTTCAGATAATTAAGGAGCGTAAGGATGAGGATTGGGACATGGGAAATATTGTGTTTACTTTAACAAACAGGCGATATGGAGAGAAGTACGTTGCCTATGCAGAGAGTCATGATCAGGTATTGTATTCATGTCCACAACAATTAGAATTAAATTGCAGCTATCCATCTTTAAAATATAAAGGAAAAAGAGAGAGAAAAAGAAATATGAATTACATTTTTTAAGAAAAAGATTCAGTTTTTAAACACAGCATTACAGAAAGCCAGTACATATCATCCATCCATGACTGAAAATCTGGAATGACATTCTGTTTTTTTTCTATTGTAAAAGAGTTATATGTTTTGTTATGCCCCATGCTTGACAGATATATAGTACTTCAAATAATAATATATTCCAGATGGTTTGTACGTGGTTCAGAATCAGCTTTAAACCATATTATTTTCCCCCAAAATCCTATTAAGAAAGTATGAATGCTAACTCAAATGGGACAATACTGAGATGAACCCACCCTAGCCAGCCTATACAAAATCTGAAATTAAAATATAACAAATCTCTGAAAAATTATTCTTTCTATCTCTTGTTTTCTCTCACTCTTGTGGATTTTTCTATTTATTGCTACAGTTAAGGGCCTGATGGAATATAATAGAATAATCCAGAAGTCATATCTTGAAACTGTATCAGATTTTCCATAAATTAAACCTGTATTTCATGGGTATACAATATAATGTAGAAATAAGTATTTCTACATTATGTAACTTGAAAATATAAAATGTTTTCATTGTCCTAATACTCAGCATCTCCAAATATTAACTTTTATCAATAGCGTATTTCCTTGCTTTTGACCATTATTAATCACCAGGAAACAATCAGTATATACGTGCACACACAAACAGAGTTGTTAAATAATGGTAAGCAATTTACTAATGGCTAAACAGAGAAACAGGAAATTTGATTTCAAACCCAAAATATCATGAGATAGAACTTTCTTGAGTAGTTTCATGCTATAAGACATCCAAGATCCTTCCAGTCCTGATTCTATGAAACTGTATTTCACAGAAACATGCAGAACAGTAGCTAAGATTCAAGATTCAGTTCAATGTTCAGAGAACCAAGCAAGGTTCATCAGCCAGTCCAACAATCAAAGTGTCATATTTCTTACACAAGCAGAAGGCAATAATTCTCCAGAAATAGGAAATCAGATGAGCGTTTCCAACAAGGTTACGTGAATCAGAGATGCCTCAAACAAGGCTGTAACCCGCTTTTTAAAAACTTTGCAAGTAGAGAACAGAACAAAGACACTTAATGTGGATCTTTGCCAACCAAGAGTGTGCCTTGCTGATTGTAAAACAAAATGACACAAACTGTTCTAACAGAATGGATGAAATTATGTGAATATAGAATGAAAAAATACACCTTTAGGCAGGATGAAGTCATGAGTGAGGGCATAATAGAAGATAACAATTATATATCTCTAGTATGAGAGCGCAAAAACATATATATTACTCATTAACACAGGATACCATATATTCACCTATAGCAGGGATCTGCAACCTTAAACATTCAAAGAGCCATTTGGACCCATTTCCCACAGAAAACAAAACACCAAGAGCCACTAAACCTGGGTGGGCGTGGCCAACTCGATGTCACTCACTTCCACCAAGTCACATGACCCTCCCAGCCACACCTACCCAGGTTTTGTGGCTCTCGGTGTTTTCTTTTTTATGGGAAACAGTATCTCTCTTTCTCTCTCTCCCTCCCTCTCTCCCTCATCTCTCTTTCTCCCTTTCTCATCTCTCTCTTTTTCCCTCTCTCTAACTCTCCCTCCCTCCCTCCCTCCCTACTTCTCATCTCTTTCTCTCTCTGTCCCTCCCTCTCTCCCTGTCCCTCTCCCTATCACTCTTTCTCTCTATCTCCCTCTCCCAACTCTTTCTTTCTTCCTCTCTCTCAATCTCCCTCTCCTCCTTCCCTCTTTCATCCCTCTCTCTCTCTCTCTCTCCCCATCTCTCTTTTTCCTTCTCCTTCCCTCCCTCATCTGTCTCTCATCCCTTTTCTCTCTCTCTCCCTCCCTCTCCCCATCTTTCTTTCTCTTTCTCCCTCTCTCTTCCTCTCTCCGTCTCCCATCTCTTTCTTCCTCTATCTCTATCTCCCTCTCCCTCCCTCCTTCCCTCCCTCATCTTTCTCCCTCCCTCTCCCCATCTCTCTTTCTCCCTCCCTCCCTCTCTCTCATCTTTTTCTTTCATTTCTTTCTCTCTCCCATCTCTCTCTTTCTCCCTTTCTCTCTATCTCAAGCTGCCTCTCTCTCCCGCCCTCTCTCATCTCTCTCTCATATCTCCCTCCCTCTCTTTTCTGTCTCTTCCTCTCTCTTTCTTGTTCTCTCTCTCTATGCCTTCCCCCCTTCTTCTCCTCCACTCCCCACCCCCACTTACCAATCCTCACCCCAGGGAATAACTGTAAGAAAATTTGGCCACATTCTTTCTGTCTCTGGAAAGATACAAAAATAAACCTTGCATTGCAAAAGAAGTGACTATCAGGCTGTTACATCACAGTGCCACAAGGTTGCCACCTTAGATCATCGCATGCACTTTAGAGAAGCATCATCCCAAGCAGCAGCACACACTCACAGGCATGCATATGCATCCTGAAACTCGGTCCAAAGTGGCCAGAAAAAATAGTCCCTGGGTGCTCCCAAAGATGCTTGGCAGGCAAAGTATGGGATGAAACCCCCGCCCCCAATCATCAAGGCAGCATCCACTGAATCCTTGCAAAACTGGGCAAAGGCAGAGAGAGGAAAACAGATGGAACTGAATAGAGCTGAATCTCTCACTCTGTCTATCTTCCCCCCTCTCTATGTTTGTGTGTATGTGTATCTCTCTCACTCGCTCGCTCCCTGTCTCTGTGTCTCTTCTCACTCTCTCAGAAAGCCCTGGCTGCTCTCCTTGGGGCTCTTCGCTATCCCTTTTTCTTTCTTCCTTTTGGAAATCTGGGCTGGCTGAGGAACAGTGGCAGTGGCTTTCCTCCTCCTCCTCCTCCTCCTCCTCCTCCCCCTTCCCCTCCCCCCTCCTCCTCCCCCTCCTTCTCCTCTTGTGCACACCCTCCTGGCCCAGCCACAGCCAGCCAGGGGGTCGTGAGAGGGGGAGTGGAGGAGGAGGGAAGCCTCCACCGTGGTTTGCGCTCGTTCCTCAGCCAGCCCTGATTCCCAAATGGAAGAAATAAAAAGGGGTAGTGAAGAGCCCGAAAAAGAGCACGCAGGGCTTTCTGAGAGAGTGAGAAGAGACACAGAGACAGGGAGAGAGAGAGAGAGAGATACGCAAGGGGAGAGAGGGAGACCGGCTGACGGGTGAGTGTCTTTGCTGAGGGCCCCNGCTGCCCTGAGTGTCTTAAAGCTGCGGATGGGCGCTGCAGGCCATCCCCCTTTCCATCGTCCCAGATCCCATTTCCACCGCACCAGGCCTCATGTTAGCAAGGCCGGATCAGTCACGGCTGGGTTGGGCCAGTGTCTCGGGGCAGAGAGCAGGTTACGCATCTCCCCAAGTGACTAAGGCATGCCCAGCACCAATGGCCAGAAGAAGCTCCAGCAAGAGTGAGGCACTGGAGAATCAGCCCCAGCCTCTTCTGCCTCCTCACCATTGCCCTTACCTTCTCAGGCCAGGCGAGGAGTGAGTGGGAGGGGAGGACAAGGGGTGGAACCAGCCAGTGATGGGACAGGGAGCCACAGCAGAGGGCCCAAAGAGATGCATGCGGCTCTAGAGCTGCAGGTTGCTGACATCCGACCTATAAGATGTTCTTAATTTATGTCCTATAAAACATCAATCTCATAAAAGTTTTTTTTTTCTCTGCCTCATTTCCTGCCTCATTTATGTATTTACCAAGGCCCTTGTTGGTGATAAGACTTTGGCTTTTTGGCTGATGGATGCAGAGATGTATAACTATATGAGTGTTCTGTCACCTTTCACACCAGTTATTGATCGAGGAATACAGCTTCATAAAATGATACGTCTCATTACTCATTCTCTTGGAGGAGAAGGCTACCTCAATTTCATGGGTAAGTCATTTCAGATATTACCTTCTGATTTCCTTCAGCATAGTACACCTTGTGATGACATTTTCTTTTACAAATTGGATGTATTTATTGAACTTAGTTAAAAGCTAAAGCATAGTATGATCCTCTACATCAGGGGTGTCAAACTCAATTTCATTGAGGGCTGCATCAGGATTGTATTACCTCGGAGGGCCAGAGTGGGCATGGCCAGAGTGGGTGTGGTCAGCTCGACATCACTCGTGTCAGGGGTGCCTGTGGTGGCCCGAGCCCTCTGCCAGAGAAAACAGGC